>JBBPOH010000510.1:0-12860 GCA_038091335.1 Phylloporus arenicola | reverse complement strand
TCCTTCAGAACTACCTTCGGACTCTTTGTTGTCGCTATCGCTCGCATAAAATTTATCCAAATCCTTCCAGGTTTCTTTTGCTTCGCGTACTGGCGTTGAGCTGGCCGTAGGAGTGAGTATGACAGGGGTAAGACCTGCAGATCCCAATGCCTTTGGGACTGCTAGACCTGCTGAGCTGATCGCTTGAGGAGGGGGTGCTATATGGAAGGCTTCTTCTTCATTCTGTCGAAGCAGAGGGTCGATTCCTCCTTCTAGCCATTCTGGAAGGACACTCTCGCCATGTGTACTCTTCCCTGTGACAATGCCGAGCGACCCAATTGGCAGGTGGTGACCTGAGAGCAACCCGTCGGAAACAAAGTCAAGGTCCAATGGTAACGACGTACTCAAGGTCTCTTCACTCTCTTCAACGATGCCAGCTTTCCCATCGAACAAGACCTTGATGACCTGTTCTCGTCGAAGTATGACACCACTCTGTTCTTCCGTCCCTTCACCATTTACCATTGGCAATATGCCGACGAGGAGCGAATTGAGCATACGGGTACGGTCCCGAACGTCGTAGTTTAGGTCGAACCTTCCGAGAGACAATACGTGGCGACAAAGTAAACTCAGCCTCTGGTCCGTCGGACACAGCAGAAAAAGTTTGGCGGCGAGCGTCAGAACTTGGAGCTTGACCAAGAGCGCCTGATGAGGGCGTCCGTGAGTGCCGACGGGAGACGCAAGGAGGCAGGCATACCTCGGCGTCGAAAGACTTGGCAAACTTGCGCAGGACGTCTGGTGCCCAATCGGCGACACCCTCTATTACAGTGCTTGTTCCAGACGCTGCACTGTATTGGCCTACCAGCCAGAGAACACAAGCGCGCGCTTGGGGGTGCTTGATGTCGTCGATCCGTCGAGCAAGAAGCGCAATGATGGTAAATGGCGACTGTGACGATACGGCGGCGGAAGAACCGGTAAGAAGCTGGTTTTGAATCAGAGCCTTCAGGACTAGAACGGCATTGCTGACAACAATATCTGTTGCTTGCTTAGGAGGGAACACGGTACGACAATCGGAGACATACCATGTCTACTTTTGATCATAACCATGAGGGTAGAGAGACAGTTAGGCGTACACGACGGGACAATTCTTGCGCATTGACCAACGGCGTGAACCGCATCACCAATCACAACATCATCCACATCTTCAGCACAATCCTAGGTAAGATAGACATGGATTAAACACTGATAGCAGATCGAAACTGGAACACACAATAAACTCGCGAAGGAGGGCTTGATGACTATCCACATCACAGACATTCAACATCACTCTGATTTTATCTCTTTTCACTTGCGAAGGATCATCGGTACGTATCAAAAATCGGTGGTACTGCACTGAGAATAGTTGCTGTCGAGCATTGATGAGTTGTGTGCAAACATTTTGCGAATACTTACTGGATGTGCTTGTGTGACAATCACTAAATATGCAAGAACCACTCGTTCAACTTCTCGTGATACATGCAAAATGCGAAGTAAAGGTTTCACAATTTTACTGGTGAATGATGGAGGGCCTGCATAGTAAAAGACGCGTACGACAGCGAGCACTACCTAAGGATATGTAAACCCGAGAGGTGTCAATAGGGATAAATGCACAACGCACCGCCGGGTTCTTGGACTGGAGAAGAGGCTCGGATGATGAAAGAAGGAGCTGAAGGTCAGCGTCAACTTCTTCCTCCGTGGACTCGCCGAGTTGCGAGAGTGTCGGTTTAGGTAACATTGTGCGCGCGTATCTGAGCAAAAGATTGAGGAGATAGACCTGTCCCCACTCATCCACATCTATTAGAATTCTGCACAGACGTCTGTATTGCTGGTGCAAAAGATCTAGTCGTGTGGGGCAGACAGACTCGAACGCAACGACTGCACTGCCTATCGAGAGAGGGGATCGATCGCGGAGAAGAGTGGTTATGACGGATATCAAAGCGGGTTGTTGGGCAGCATCTAATCTGAAAGACAATCATTTCGGATTAGTTCGGAGAAGACGAACGAGCATGATGCGTACTGAAAGGCCTTCGGTATCGCGAGCGCAGCTGCCTTACGGACATAAGGACTGAGATCTGCTGCACATTTCTTGATCGCAATAACCACCAGACTGCATATCATTGGGACTTTGATACCACTTAGGACGCGTAACGCCATTGCGCGAATAAGTGGGCTGGGGTCAGCGAGGTCCTTTTGGAACGTGTTGATAGAGAGCAGAGCTAGATCAGGTTCGTCCTCGGCATAACGCAAAAGGTAGATATAGACGAGTTTCCTGAGCTCAAGATTCTGTGAGGCGACGTTCTTCACGACTTGGGGAAAGTAGTTGGACACATTACGACCTTTGGAAATGAGCTATTACACGTCAAGTTTCGGTCTGGAGGATGTTTCTCTGAGCAGGCACTCACGGCTATGAGACGCTTCATGGCATCGAGTTTCTCTCTGTCGCTGTTGGAGTCGAGCTGTTTCCCGATGTTCTTCACCTTGTCATCCGGCATATCAAAGATGGATGCTCCACCGCGTGTTATGGAGAGATCGCGGGTATGCTCGCTGAAGGTCTCTTGGATACGCATTCCCAGTCTCGCCGCATTTTCAGTCAGGGCGTTGAGATTGACGTTGTCCATCGTGGGTCGAGTCTAGTCCAAGGTAAGCCAAAGTGCGGGAATGGTGACCGCGTGGAGTCGAATGGTTCATGGCACGATGGACAGACCGGCGGACGCTCTCGCTAGGCTCACTTGACAAAGACTTGTGATTCTAGAACAGTCTACTCATTCGCAACATATCTATCAAGGCTCCAACGATGCAGGGAACGTTCCACTCTCTCTTTGCTCGTCGAATCTGGATATCTGAAAAGACACTCAGCGATGAGAGAGCTAACAATGTATGTACCATACCCATTCATCTAAAAGGGAATAAGACAACAAGCTATCTGAAAGCTCCAAAAGCACTTACTTGGACAGAGAGAGTTGTACGCCCTCTTGAACTGCTTGCAAGGTGCAAAATCCTCCCCTTTCGCAGTGATGCACTTGAAGTAATCGGTATAGTTTTGGAAACTGCTCGCGCATGACCACGTGAGCCCAGACATATCGCAAGATTCATTCGTACCAGTGCCACGTCTGGTTGGTGTTGGGGAAACGGGCTGTGTCACACGTGCATTAGGCAAAGCAACCCGACTTGTAGTCTCGACTCACCGTCAAAACCCGCAGTCTGAAGGACGTATTTGCTGGAAAGAACGTCCAAATTTTCGGTCACACAAACAGAACACAAGTGATTTACCTAGACAAGTCAGAGTCGGACATTTTGACTGTTGCAGACGATGGTAGAAGACAGTCAACTGTTGGATTATATAAGCCTCTAATTACCCCCAACAATCATTTTGCCAACCAATCATCATATGGACGCGCTCAAGGCTGAAATTGCGGTCAAACGCAAAGCGTTGGAGACAGACATCGGCTCTAGGCAAACAAAGTACCTGCGACGAGGAGACATCGAGAGGCTTAAGCAGGAAGAAGAACAGAAAGCTAAGCAGGAGGCCCAATTGGCACAGGATGCGGCAAGGAACAACGGCAAAGTGATTGGTACTGAGCAGGCAAAGGCGGACACAAATGTGAGTACCCAACCTCCTGTTGTGCTTGTGTGTACCGATGGGACAGCAGAAACAACACAGGTCTGCCTCCCTCACGCCCGTGGCCGAGTCCCGAGATTCAGGTTCACCAATCCCCGAATCATCCTTCAATATCTCGAATGAGGAGACCATACGCAGACTCCGTGCCAAAGGACAACCTATCCGATTGTTTGCTGAGTCCGACAGAGACCGGAGGCTACGTCTGCGCGCACTGGAGCTGATCGAAGAGAAAGGACACGAACATCAAAGTGGCCAGAACGATTTCAAAAAGGCGTTGGAAGATGTCGAAAATGTGGAGCGAGAGCTTAGGAACAAGAGCAGAGGGAAGAAAAAGGGAGACTCTGAAGAGCCAAGCGCGGGCATTCTGAACCTTGAACTAATCAAGACCGACCCGGACAAGTTATATCCTCTTATTTACTACGCATTGAAACGCACGCTCAAGGAATGGGAAGAAGCTATGGACGAAAGACCAGGTTGGAAAGCAACGATTTATCCCCTCGTCAAACCTGATCCCATTTACAGATCATGTCAAGCGGACTACGCAAGGAAAACTGGCGGCCGCAACTCAAGTTCAATCTGCCGAGTATCTCAAGCCACTCTTCAAGACCTTGCGTTCAAGAGTACGTCAGCTACTCGCGAACTGATTTCACCCAGTTGCATACTCACCCAATAACAGTTGTTACCTTCAGACATGTTAGCTCGCATCGCCGAAATCGTTCATTACATGCAGAAGCGACAATATCAAAAAGCGAACGATGCGTATCTTCGGTTGTCGATAGGAAATGCACCGTGGCCCATAGGTGTGACCATGGTTGGGTATGCTTTTCTCTAGCCATTGCTGAAATTGCCACTGATATCCGTCTTTTAGTATTCACGAACGTTCTGCACGAGAAAAAATCTCTACCGATCAAGTGGCACATGTGCTCAATGACGAAGTCAGCCGCAAGTATATTCAGAGCCTGAAACGGTACGAGAATCTTTGACTACCGTTGAACAGTGGTTGATCGTCGCCTTGCAGGCTTCTGACATTTTCACAAACAAAATACCCACCAGACGATGTCTCACAGTTGATGGGATAGACTAGGAGAAACTGTACGACTGCTTGTTGGTATGTCTTTTCTAGCCCTAGTCCTAGTGTGTTATCTCTTGCCTTTCTTACTCTTTCTAATTTGTGGAGCTTTGTCGTCTGGGGCAGCAAGTGCATGGCCTGTCTCTCGGATATGATTGAACAATTTGGTTCGACTTTCAAATGGCTTTTTGCAGTCATTGCAAACCTGGATAACCATCAGGACATCGCTCGCACCAAACGAAGTAACTGGCCTGCGGGGCGCCCTTTTCGGTTGCTGCTGCTTGCGTCTTTCGCGCCTCCCGTAATTTTCGCTTTTCTCGCTTAGACAACTCTGGCGTAGCTGATGCAACTACTGGAGGTTGCGTATTCGATTCTTCTTCATCACGTGTTGGTACTTCGCCTTCTTGAAGTTGTTCCCTATCTCCTGAGGTCGCTTCTGAAATCAACTCGTCTTCTACACGACCGATAGTTTCGGGAGAAGATACGGAAACCGTCTCCGAATCCTCGTCACCTAGCTCGGGTGGTGTTGGCGGCGGTTCAGGAGTTGACAGATACTCGTCGGTCTCAATGGCATGGCCCTGCTCGTCACCGTCACCTTCTACTGACAACCCCAGTTCTTTGTTTTCTCTCCTTATCTCTCTCTTCAATCTCTCAACTTCTTTCAGATGCTTCTTGCTCCGTTCATGACTGTCCCAAGCAGCTTCACTTTTGAATGACTTTCTACACGCTACACATTCCCATTCTTCAGGAGCTTCCCCTCCTGCAGCTGCCCATTCAAGGTCGTCATGCTGGTGGTCTCGCGTGACCTTTTGCCATTCTTGCTCGACGTAAAGGGTGTTGTTATTCTGCGGGTTACGGGACACAGTCTTGGGGCCTGACGCGAAGGAGTTGTTAGCCTTCATTTGATTAACTCGTACTTGGTGAGCAAGGTGGCTCTTATAACGTGGATCACGTTTTCGAACGAATATTGTCAAGGACTGCCGATTCCGAGGCCAGAGTTAATTCATAGAGTAGCTGGAATTGGAATACGCACCCTTATGGTCTCGTTGTATTCCTTCCGCGAGTCCTCCCGTGCTTTCTTGTTTTCTTTCTCCATCAATCTTTAGTGGATCAGTGTGGGCCTCGGGTCATCATATGGTTGCAGATACTGACCTCCGCACTCTGCGATCTGGTGCATCTACTATGTTGTAAAGATCCATCCACGTGAACTCTTTTGATGTAGAAAAGTTTAGCCATGCAGTATAAAAGTTCCTAACAGCCTCGGATGGCGCCATTGGAGACGTCCAAGTCCACGTCGAGTAACCAAACTGCGGGTATTCGATATCGGATATCATAGTCTCTTCCTGCGCAAGCCTCGTGAACAGATTGCGATAAAGGGTGAAGAATCCCTGCAAGCGAAATCAATCTCGCAGACACCCAATGAAAGCGAGACATACATCCTGGCTGTCATCGAATCCGGACCATCTGCTAGCGTCGAGGAACTGGGACAGGTGCCGCACTGTTAGCCCACGATCGCGCGCGCGCGGAGGCGGAGCACCCCTTCGAATGTCCTCGAACACGGCGTCTGCATCTGGCTCCGGGACGAGCGATGCCTTGTGCGAGTCATACCAAGCCCGTTCCTACTTGCATCAGGCTCTGGATACACGCGTACAGAAAGAAGAGCGACGCAGACCTGCTCGTCACTGAGAACCTGCGTGACGTGAGCAAACGCTGCGTCGATCGGGTGGAAGACGTACCTCGTACGCCTGCTGGATGAGCGCAAAGCGTTGCGTTGCGCCCTCTACGTCGTCCTTGTTTTTATCCGGATGATGGATGAGCGCGAGTTTTCTGAACGCTTTCTGCGATGGGCGATAAATGTCTGGGTCAGGCCGGGTGAGTGGGACGTGCCTTGATCTCATCGGGCGTCGCGGACTCCTCGACGTCGAGTAGTTCGTAGTAATCAGGGACAGAGGTATCCTGGTCTTGGGTATTCCTTGCGGAGGACTCCCCAGCACCCATCGTTTATGATGTGGTCCACGTCGCTTACTACGGGATTGAGCTTCCAAAAAGGGAAGGTAATAATTTGCTTGACTCCTCTGTATTCAACGAGCCAGGATGACCGACTTCTTCAAATCACCATCTAGCAGCAAGCCGGGTAAATCAATCTTTTGCTTATGCGCGCTAGAAGTGCTGAAGGGTCCTATGTAGACATGGCCGCACAGAAGGAGGCTGTCGTGAACGCCATTCGGGCAGAAATAAGTCTTGCGACAGCTCAAGAGCTCATTACTGTTCGTATCTTACCCATACACCCGTGCATACACTTCTCATGCGTGTGTCCCAGAAAACGACTGAAAAGTGCTATGCAAAATGCGTTCCGAGGCCAGGAACATCGTTGAGCAGTTCGGAAGAGGTAGCTCCCGGCGTGTGTCATTTGTGTTCATCACTTACGGAGTTGCTTTCTGCAGACATGCTTGACACGGTGCATGGATCGCTACATGGAGACATGTGAGTATGAGCCGGTTGTGAGCGACTCCGAGCTTGACTTGTGTGTTTGATTTCCAGTCAATATCGTGAGTCGGACGCTTACCAACAGAGTTGGCCAAGGCAGGGAAAGTACACTGCAATAGCTGTAGATACACCGGACCACTTCTATGACCATGAAGCTTTTGCAATATCCCAATAGAGGGCATTGTCATGATAATAACCCAATGTATATTGTTCGACTAATCTCAAAGTTATGTGGGATATGATAAGTATGCTATGGTGAATATCAGAGCTATAAGAAGTGCGTATGCAGGGTAGGGGATGTTCATATGGCCCCCTACATCGGATCGAATCGCAATGAAATAGCGTAGCAACAATGGAAGGTGGGAACATGTACTGTGGAAGTTGCAACGTTTAATATCCATGCTAGGGTAGGATAGGCAGTGCTATCGTGGTCGCAGCCTATGGGGTATTCGAGTTGGACACGCCAAAAATGACAGTATTGACGGGGCGCAAGGCTCACTGTGCAAATATTAGTTATCGGCCAGCTGGGTAGAACGGGGTGGTTAAAAGTAGCGGGGCTCCAAGTGGGTTGGATGGAGTGTTCCCAGGTGGCTGAAGACTACGGGGAGAGAAAGTATCCTATTATTGTCCTGGTATAGGAGTGGATGAACTGAGCCAGCAGAGTACGGTTGTTGCTGTGGATGGTTGGGAGAAAAAGACCGAGGGGGTCCATGATGAAGAGAAACTGATGCTTGAGAAATATTGTATGGGAGAGCGGTGTCTGAATACGGGGCTGATTGACTGACTTGAATGGCAGGATGTTGAGGATATTGGGCATAAATAGGAGGATCCGGTTCGGAGACCACGCTAGAGGTGGGTTGTGCAACGGGAAGATGTGCCGATCCATCAGGGAGAGTGTGTTGTTGACCAGGAGCAGGCGAGGGGAAAGATGGTTTTCGGCTGAGAGCTTGGTGGTCAGGTTGACGAGGCTCAGCGGTGTCTGGGTAATGATAATAATATCCTGTCTCTGCAAAGATGGCGGATGGGCCTGGTGACGAGGGGTCCTCTAAGACAGGTGGAGACGGTTCCTGGGATAGGGAATGATAGCTCGGTGAGTGAAGGGGTATGTCTGATTCAGACTTGTGTGCGTTTAGGTGATGAAGGACATGAGCGAGTTGGACAGCGGATCCTACGAGATTATGTCTCAGAACCTTGGTAGCTTGCTGGTCTTCAGTCCAATCTGCACACTTTTTCCAACAGCGGACTGGCGCAGAGCCTTGAACAGGGTGGAGGAGAGAAAATGAGTCCAGGTAGAATGTTGGTGGTTGAGAGAGAAAGAACGAGGCAAGCGCTGATCCTGGGGCAGCGTTTGTGAATTCGGTGTTCACGATGACGTCGAAAGGTAATTCCATTTTGAACCCATATCCCGAGGAATGGATGTACCAGGTCAAGCATCGTTTGGCTTCACATAGATAGGCCACCAGGTCATGCTTTCTAAGGGAAGTCGCAACTCGGCGCCAGGCGCCAACAGAAAGGTCGGTGCAAGGAATGATAGTAACGGCTGATGATCAAGCCAAGTCATTACATATATACAAAGATGGATGTCACCACTCACGCTCGTCTTCATGCAGAAGATTTTGCAATTCAGCTTCATACCCGGTGGCTAACTCTGGAGGAGCGACAGGTGGCGTTTCGGCACTGTTCGCTCGACTCTTTTTACCATCTTGCAATTTGGCCTTGGCCCGGCTGAAGGAAAGTGAGGGGTGGTGAGAGAGACAGAGGCGGGTGCTGACCGGTTCTGAAACCAGATTTGAGTCTGGCGTTCGTGCATCCCGAGCATGTTGCTAATCTCCTTTCTGCGAGCAGCAGTCGGGCTTCGATCTATGGCGAAGAGCCGCTCTAAATGACCAAGCTGCTCAGGTGTGACACGCGAACGTTTGCGTTTTTCTTTGTCGGTTCTTCCGGCGCTCATGCTCGCTGGATACGAGCGCTGAGGACCAGATAAAGGTTCTATCATGAGTGGGTGAGGTGAACGGGTTTAGGGAGCGAAAATGCTGTACTCACCGCTCGGAGGTACCCCGTCACAGACCACGGACATATGTGGTCTGCAGGTACTCGATCTGACGCCGCTGACATGGAACGGAAAACGTTAGCGTGATCAACCTCAGTTCGGGTAGCAATGACCCGTCGGAGTTCAAAAGATACCCAGTCACCGCGAGCAAGGTCATCAGCTGGCCGAGTCAATCCTCCAACTTTAAGACGCGTGAACATGAAACTGATCCAGCCAACAGAGAGCCAGACGGTGGTAGTACTGACTCTGTATCACTCTAAGGGATGACAACCTCGTTCCTGGCGCGGCCCTTTTTTTTCGACGGGCTTCTGAACATGCGAGCGCCGTCAACGCGCCTGATGACAAAGTTTGGTTATGATCGCACAGCCTTTCAGCAAGTCGATCAAGTCGGCTAAGCTCGGTTAACACTAACGCACTCTCTAATACAAGCTCATAAAATATTGATATACTTACGCAGCTGGTGGCAGCAGAGCAACAAGAGAGGTAACCGGTACTTACACACCCTACCTAGTGCAGGGCTGGAACTTGAGGTAGCGAATCCGAACCGGTGGGGAATGCGATGAAAACAAGACGAAAGAAATGTGTCTCACCCAACCACATCTAGTATCGCGGTCGTTTGGCATCTCTGTCGTCATACCCACCGGTTCCTTCTCGCTTGAGATCGCCCCGGTAGCCTCCTCCTCCAGGACCATACCCACCACCGGGTGGTCCGTGACCTTGACCAGGAGGACCATAGCTGCCCGGTCCACCAGGTCCACCAGGCCCTCCACCTGCAGGACCATATCCATTAGCATGACCATCACCAAATCCACCTCCCTGATACCCAATGCCTCCGCCGCGCCCTCCCCTAAGTCTTTCATCAGCGGATGACCACACAAACAAGCTGTAGAAAACCTCACCGATAACCGTCATCACGACCTCCACGGAATCCTCCCCCTCCTCCTCCACGGAACCCTCCACGATCGCCGAAACCACCACCCCTGAAACCACCACCTCTCCCCCCACGAAAACCGCCGCCACCTCCACCACCGCCACCGCCACGATCTCCAAACCCACGCCCTCCTCCAAATCCGCCTCTGGAGACTCGAGGGGTCACAACAACCGGAGCGGGTTCGACGGCTTTGGGTCTGCCCCCAAGCCCACCACCCAGTCTTCGCGGTTTCCATCCTCGCACCGTTCGTCCGCGTTCAACGTCCACTAGAATGCGCTTGCCCATTATATGGAGACCATCAGATTCCTTGTAGGCGGCTGAGGGGGAGATATGAGCGGAAGAACACAGAACCAACATGAAAACAAGAGTACCCTTCATATCCCTCTCACGCTCATACACAATAAACGCATAACCCCTGCTACGGGTTTTCTTGTCTCGGACGATTCTTACTCGTTCAATAGTACCAAATGTCTCAAATTCTCGTCGTAGATCATTTTCGGTCGCATTTTTGTGCTGCGCTTGAGAAATCAGAATACCGCGAGACGTATCGCAAATGCACGCACTAAACGGGAGATGAAGAGTGTCTTGTATGGATCTCCAACAGCTTCCGGATCATCAGCCGGCTTGTCTGCAGTCATGTGAGCAAGCGGGTTTTCACGAAAGAGCACACTTGCATGTATCCTTTGCAACTTTGAAATCGTCTGTTTTTTTCTTCTTACGCTCCTCCCGTTTGATTTGCCGTTTTGTCTCTTCTGCGAGGGTGAAAGTGGGTTCTTCTCCCTCCTCCATTGCATCGCCTTCACCGCTCAGTAGTGTTGCAGTGGACTGCTCCTTGAGTCGTTCGAGAATGTCTGCTACCCCAGAGACATCTTTGTAGCGTATACGGTCGATGTCTTTCCCCACCGGCCGTTTATATGGGAGCGGCGGGCGAGGAGCGAAGAGTTTTAGAAGGTTTGGTGGTAGTAGATGGGTCCCAGGCATACTGTCCGCTGACTTGGCCGAAACTGAAAACGCGAGTTCGTCTTTTCGGCTGTTCAAACTCCGACCTGTAGCATTGCTGTGACTCCATCGTTTGGTGCGTCGAGCTCAGTTCTGCTTAATCCTGACATTGACCGTCCGTAGGACGATATGAGGTCACTACAGACCGTCGCGTCATGTAGTCGCATTGCGCTTTCTCGCCGCCTCTTTTCGACGCGATCATTCGCCCACCGACCTTCTCCGACCACACCCGGCCGCAAGGATTTTGCCTCGTACTTTTTCCACAATGATAATTGGGGCACTCGGCGTCTTGTCCGTCTGGCGGCTACACCAGTCGAACCAGCCGAAACCTTCCGAGAGAGTGCTGTGCTCACACCCAAACGTCTCCTGACCATCTACGCACAGCTTGCCAAGGCGCGTCTCACCGTGCTGGTTGTGCTGACGGCCGCATCCGGCGTTGCTCTCTCTCCGATGCCTACTACTCTGCCGATATTGCTATCCACTGCGCTTGGGACTGCGTTGTGTTCAGCATCTGCAAACACCCTAAATCAACTGCAGGAAGTCCCCTACGATGCGCAAATGGCTCGCACTCGTCAGCGGCCGCTAGTGCGCCGCGCGATCAGTCCCCTGCATGCCACCTGTTTTGCTATTGCAACTGGCATCACTGGGCCTATAGTCTTGTGGACCATGACAAATCCTTTGACGGCCGCCATCGGAGCAACAAATATATTCCTGTACGCAGGCCTATACACTTACTTGAAGCGCAAGAGCATCCTGAACACGTGGGTCGGTGCAGTAGTTGGTGGGCTACCTCCTTTGATGGGTTGGACGGCCTGTGGCGGGAAACTGCTTCCAACGTCAGATTACCCACTCGCCTTCTTCCTTCCACCGTTCCTCACCGACATTCCTCCTGATGTATCGATGATCGACAACCCACTTGGCGCCTTTTCGTTGTTCATGCTGCTTTATAGCTGGCAGTTTCCCCACTTTAACGCCTTGTCGCATCTCGTACGGGCATCTTATGCCCAGGCAGGATATAAAATGTTATCCGTCCTCTCTCCTCAAAAGAACGCTCTGGTTAGCCTGCGACACGCGGTACTTTTGGTACCGATGTGTTCGATTCTTTTCCCGCTCTCTGGTCTCACGACGTGGACATTTGCTATCACCTCGCTTCTACCCAACTTCTTCTGGGTCCGGTCTGCCGTAGCGTTTTGGCGCTCATGTGGGGAGAAACAAGCAAGATCATTGTTTCATTCCAGCTTGTGGTATCTCCCGGTTATACTTGCATTGATGATGGTGCACAAGCAAGGAGTAGACTGGACTGATTGGAGCTCAGGTAAGGGGAGTGATGGAATCACTGGGAGAAGCGATGAAGGGAAGCAACGAACCGCGCAGCCTTAACCGCATGGTATGAGCCTGGAATTATTCTATATATATTACCTTGGAGACTCGGCGCGAAGCAAGCATCATGGTCGGCCTAACGTTAAGGCTCAAGGCCAGGGGAAGGCACTGTTCCTCGCGGGCACTGAAGAGGGCCCAAGGGGTTGTCCACAGCGACCAGGGACTTACTAAGGCATACAAGAATGTTCAACGACTACTTCCTACCATGTAAACCGAACGGTCACTAAACTGAGGAAGAACACGAGATATCTAATATACGCACAATGTCCAAGTAGAAGCCTGTTCTTCGACGCGGAGAGGGTCCACTAAG
>JBBPOH010000509.1:0-12869 GCA_038091335.1 Phylloporus arenicola | reverse complement strand
CTAGGAGGCATACCGCGATCTAGGATACTCGGTCGCCTTGCCTTGATCGTCTCATTGGAGATAGGTCGCTCCGAGCTCTTGCGAGGTTCGGACCCGTTCATTGGCTGTTGTGACGCTGCGCCAGTGACAGATTTCCACGATTTCAATATAGATTTGCGAACGGTTGGTTTTTCTTGGGGCAGTGCATTAATGTGGGCAGCTGGTAGATTTGGTCGAGAGCCTGAAAGGGAAGGTCTTGACGTTTGATCAAACTGCAGCTGTCCCACATGGGGTTTGCCATTCACGCCCCTCGGAACGGGCGGTGCCATGAATTGGTCTGGCGGTTGTGGGGAACCGGGGAGCTGGAAGGAAGTCCGTGCAGGCGTTGGTGGTTGAGGGAGAGCGTTGGACGACGATTTGCTCCTGCGCCACAATTTCTTGAAACCTTTCACACTGACAAGCGGTGCAGCCGCCTTTGCTCTGTCACTTTGGTCAACTACGCCCGACGAGTCAGCGGAGAAGCGGCTAGCAGGAGTCGTCGAAGGGAGTGACCCTGGGCTTTCATCGATTGATGATGAACTTGAGCCAGGTGGTTCATAAGAAACTTTTTGCGTCACGGGGTCCCAGTAGCTTTGCACAGGTGCGGAGTCAAATTCATAGAACGATGGGTGACGGCCAAATGGATCTGGGGAGAGGGGAATCGGAGAATCGGAGACGGCGATGTTCGCTTGGCGAGTGGGTGTTCCAGGGTATATAGCTAGATCGAGTTCCCGACGTCGTAGCTGGCTTTCTGTTGGTAAAACGGGCGAAGGGCTAGATGTAGACATGAAAGCCCTAGGAGCACCAGTAGAGACGCCATTCAAAGCCAGAACTGGTGTTGACGGGGGGTGATTCGGTGGAGAGCCATTTGTGTTCACCGAAGAATACGGGACAGATGGCCATGCATTACGTAAGGGACTTGGCGAAGGACTAGCAAGTAGTCCGTTAGGCGTGGAGAGAATGGTCATAGATAGCACGTACTCAACTGGTGTGCGCAATTGTGATGCACTTGAGAGGTTGCGGCGATGTGTCATTGTCGCATCTTCCTCTAGTTTTGCTGTCTTCAGTTCCCGGGGTGAGAATTGGGCAAGGTTCTAAAAATGCTGGTCAGGTCATACCCGGGCAGAACTATGGAAATACTCGCCCTCTCGATTTCATCAAGTTTCGCTTTCATGAGATATTGACTTCGCCGTCGATCGTTTGGGTCATTCTCGTCGTACTGCGATAATAAGTGGTTAGTCCAGGGGGCGATTGGCAAGTAGAAATGTGTCCAACCTCTTCGTCATCGTCCCCTAGATCCAAACCAAGGTCCAGATCCTCAAATACGGTGCCCACTCGTTTTTCTTCCCCAGGGCTCCGTGATCGTTGATACTCTTCCTCTAATTCAAGAGACAAACCCTCTTCGTCTCGGAACTCTGCAAAGTCTGGGTTTTCATCAATCAGGTTGTTTGTTGGTGACTTGGGAACAAGAACCAAAGGCGTGGGTCGCGCTGTGGAAAGTGACGACTTCCGTTTCGACTCTGGGGAACCCGTAATTGAAATGCCAAGTGACGGGCGGGACTTTCGTTGCATAATGTCTCGAACTTCATCGATATCGTTGGCGCCACCACCTTCCTCTTGGTTCTGTTCGGGAAAAGTGGTGAGTGAGGATGCGTCCAGTGCAAGCGCTACCACGTTGGGATTATTGACCTTGCGCCTCACGCCATCTGTTTCAGCATGAATTTCCACCCAGGTGTCGGCATCAGTGCCAAACACATCGCCAAGTGGATCGCGTCCCATAGAAGATGTCATGTGTGCATCCGCATCGGCGTGCGGGGATTCTGAGAGAGGTGCATACTCTGCATTCCCAGACCGCTCTCCATCGTCGAAATCATGTTGAGAACGTAAAAATGAGGGCTTCTGCATTCTCTGTACCAACTTGAGGTCATATGGTGCCCGCTTCTCGTCCGGTGAGCTACTCGAGTCGGCAGTACGTGACTGAGAATCAGAACGATGACTAGAACGACTTTCTGTCCGATTTGTACGTCGACTGCGCGCCCAAGGCTCGTACCAGGTCGCTTTTCGTCTGTCAATGTCAAACTCTACCTTGGCGAGGATTGGTATTATCGACTGGGAGTTCAAACCAGGGAGTTCGATGGCAGAAGGCCCGTTATCCGAGGACTGCGAAGTATCAGGAGTATTCGGCTCTGAGTGCAGCGAGGTTCCCGCGGACTTTTCGTGAGACCGGGTGTCGGAAACACATGATCCAGTGGAGGTAGAGGGGGTGATGGGGTACGCGAGAGGACGGGGCTGCTCGGCCCGCGTCGGGGTCACCAAAGGACGCAATGCCTGAGGGGGAGCGCTGTGTTCCACGGACAGACCAAGACCGAAAGGATTTGGGGTCCCACTTCGAGATAACGCAATGGCCTCATCGCGTTCTGCGCGAAGCACTCTTGCCCATATGTGATTCCATATCGCCTCCGACAGCCTTGGGCCTGGCTCACTTCCGCCGGTATCGCAGGCGGGAGAAGCAAAAGGGATGGGGCTGTTCTGTCTGCTCTGGGGAGGGGGGGTCACGAGGTAGAGGACCATGCCCATCGTGCTGGGTAAAGCGTATTCCCTTGCGATAACGAGGAGCTGTGCATGGAGGGTCGACTGGAGGGTGACGAGGGTTCCGCGACGGAACTGTGCGTGATATCCAGACGCGTTCGAGGGCGGGGGTGCGAGCTCGAAGGCATCGGGGGCGTCGGCTTCGTGGGGAAGATGGAGCGGAGGAATGACATGCAACAAGTACTTTGATTGAGCGAAGGAAGGAGTCGCGGCGCGCCAGGTGATATCTGGCGATGGTGAATTGCCTAAATGGGCCTGAGGTGGAAGAGACGAGGTCACGACGGGCAACGGCGTAGGAACACCGAGCGCATTGGCGAGTTTTGCGAGTCGATGGGGCGGAAGGGGTGCGCGTGGAGGGCCCCACCCTGGTACCTGTTGGCCAGAGACTCGTTGTGATCTCATGCAAGGACGAGCTTTGAGAAAAGACACACCTGGGGCGTCATAGACAAGGGCCTAAAATCTTGGCACGTGACTTAAACTACTGCAATACAAAGTCCTTTTGCAAGCGTAGTAGATGCGTGAGTAAGTTCGTTCGGCAAGTTACTTTCACGACCAACCACGAATATGGATCAGCACCAGCACAACCAGTCTCATATTCCCGATGATCACCACCCAAATATCACCCAGACAGGTCCTTATGGCTACTATACTACCGAGCACGACACCTCTTACTCTCTCGCGTACAACAACCAGATGCACCACCAGCACTCTTATCCGCTCCAACATCCTGCCACTCATCCGCGTGGGTGCACGTTTTTGGCTCGCCTATGCCTCATGTTGATCTCGTGTACTTTGTATGTAGGTCATCTCTCCGCGCCAGACCTCCATCAAAGCCTGCAGTTCCATAATCTCAGCCTCATGTCCACCCATCAATATCCGCCACCCGTGTACACCTCATCGCCACAACATGTGTCAATGGCCCTGCCTGCTGGCTCTCCCCCTCCGCCCTCCCCTCACATGTATGATCCCTTGTCTCCCCCCATTTCAGGATCAGACACATCAGCAGACGGCATCTACCACCATTCCAGAAACAGCAGCGGGACAGGCTCCCCGTCTTCCTCCAGAGGCACAAGCCTAGTACATCGCAACTCCCTACGCTACAACCCCACCCCTTCCCCCACAACAAGCTCATCCGGCAGACGCGGTCGTGGTCGCTCCTTGAACGACTCTGACGACGAAGACATGGGTGCCACCTTTGTCGAAAACCTCGCCCACTCCCGCAAAGAGGCGACGCGGCGGCAAAGAATTGAGGCTGAACAGAGACGCAGAGACGAATTACGCGACGGCTATGCAAAACTGAAAGACGTCCTCCCCGTCTCCAACCAAAAGAGCAGCAAGGTGTCGCTGCTCGAACGAGGTTTGCCCCACAATCCTCTCGATGACCTTGCTCTCACCTGTCCCTATTCAGCAACAAACCATATCATCTTCCTCGAAAAGTCCACACAAGAGATGCAGGCTCGTCTTCTTGTGCTGGAACAGGAAGTCCAACGGTTGCGCGCTGTCAATGAAAAAATTTCGCTAGGTGTCGGCGGCTCACCTTCGCCCACCAATAACCTCCATGGCATTGACGGCAGGCCATTGTCTCCTCCGCCAGACTCGGGCATGCCGAGCCACTCTCTTGCGCATGTGCAAGGACAAGAGCCTCCGCGCGAGGACTCTCGTAGTCCAGCCACATCGGAAGGGTACTGAATCCATCCAAGTCAATCACGCTCCTATGACAGACGCTGCCCCCTTTTCTCATTCCCATTCCCATTGCCTTTATCATTCTTGCTCCATTGCACTTTCTGTATTTTTGTATTCCTGCTCCGGGCGAAACAAAGGGAGAAGGCGACACATTTGTACTTGGCGAGACTTGCGGCGCTGGTCGCACCGCGCGGTGCGCGAAATCAAGTCAACGCACTTCCATATCCATTTCCCCATCACTCGACGTTGCTGGCCAGCGGCCCAAGTCTTATCGCGTCGATCTGAGAACGCACGATGATTATCACTCGTGCCATCTTGTTGATCGATGGCCCTATCGATTTCTTTGCCCCGTTTTTCCCGACCTCCCCAGTGGATCGGTTAGCGCTCGCCCAATCTCCCCCTTTCCCCTTTTGCTTGCTTCTCTTGTCATTTTTTCTCGACACTCACCCACATTGCACCTTCTCGACGGCCAATCATCTATTCATCGATACCATCCAGCACTTTGACATACCTCACGCGACACTCTCCAACGTCCATGGATGCTTCTACGACCGCAGGAACGACCTAACGACTCAACGACCGATTCTTGACGAATAGTGCACGAACCCACGCAACGGAACAAGCGAGGAGGAGCATCCTCGTTTCATGACGACTCATCCGCTCAAGCAACACCCAGTGGTCAGCTGCTCTAATGGACTCATTTTCGGAAGGAGAGCGCATTTTGCCCTTGGCGCTCCTGGGGAGAGCTATTAATGTTGTCAGCGGGTGCCCGCTCTAGCAGTGGCTGGAGATAAAATGGATTTCCGAAGCGAGGGATGGTGATGGACCGCTCTCGAAGGACTGATCTAGCACAGTGAAATGTTTCTATACATCCGATCTACTCTTGTTTTCATAGTCACCGCGCATGCATATTCCTTTCTCTGCCTTCTTTTGCAAATCTCTGGCTGGTGATCGCTGGCTAGATTTCATATGGATGAGTGATGGCCGCTGGCCGTTTGGCGCTAGGGTAGGGATGAGAGGGGGGGCACCCCTGATGTCAATCGAGCTCAGCAATCTCTGACGTCGCACGGGCCGTGGATAGATCAACGGCCTGCGAACCCTGAGCGGGATTGGGCCACTCAGGAGGCCCACGGTGCAGCTGCGGCGCAAACGATGTGACAGTCAACATAGCCGACGGCCAGAGACAAGTCAGACGCCATCGGCTACCTGCCACCAGGCAGTGGTCCCTGGCCCGATGCGGCAGGACTAGCAACGGGGGCTAAAAGGCAAGCGTTTACGGTCTTATTATGAGCATGATGTGTTCCTCGGCGACAGGCTCAAAACAAGACATATGAACATGTGAAATGACGCCGGCGGGGGGTCGGTGTTTCCACGCAGCTGCGCTCGAGTGACAAGGGGAGTCGACCCTGATTGAATGTATGTACAGCAAGTCGACCGAACTGGAACAACAGCCGGTGCTTGTTGATGCGATTTGGGCGGAGGGCTTGACTGGATGCGTACGTGACTGGCATCGGCGCGCTGAGTGGCCCGTGTGTACGCACAAGGCTAGGCCGGTGGCGCGCAATGTACTTGTAGCCCCTTGTGCTCTGGCTGGTGAGGTGTTTGAGCATCCCGGATCAGCAGAATCGGTGCCGATCAAGGAGGGACTGAGCCATTTTATGGTAGAATAAAGATAGAAGGAGTAGGAGTTTGGCAAGTTGCCGAAAGAAGAATGGAACGGTGCGGAGATGAAGATGACAAGTGCAAGACATTCCATTCTTTGTAGGAGGATTATCAAAAGAAAAGGACATGAGGCGGAGAGTGGCCAAAGGGTTATCAAAAGAGGATGAACCACTAGTCACGGATGACATATGCGCTTCCACGCTGAGCGACTGGCCGCCTATTCTGAACGAGACCGTATAAACAGCGCATCCTGTTGGCAAGCGATCAAGGGACATGTCATCTCGTTCATTTCAGTGCTTCTGAAATGGAAGCGAATCGAATGGCTCGCATCCAGTCTCACCATATCGAACCTTCTGTTCCTCCACTCACTCTTCACGCTAGCCAGACTCGCGTGACCTGATCGTTCGACGGAGAGTATTCTGGTTCAAGGTCAGGAGATTTCGCTATGACCATGTTGGGGTGCGCAGGGACTATTCCTAAGCGAGCAGGCCACGCTGCTGATGCGCCGTGCATCGCTCGCCAAGCGGGTATGCGCTGGAATGTCATATCGCTTTTTGACTGGAGCTAAGTTTGACCATCCGTGACGTGAGGTTCGAGACGGTCCTACTCCCGATCAGCGGCGTCCCTCGCCTTGGTGGATGGGAAGCCGCGGGGAATCAAGGGGTATCGGTGCAGAAGTACCCTCTGTGGTGTGTGTGTGCTTGCTTAAAGTCTAATTACGTGGCTAGGGTCACGTCACTGCCATCTGATGAAGGTGGAATGTTGCGATCGTGAAATGTGACATACCCGATCTGGATAGTATGACCTCACAAAGGCCTGGAGCGATAAGATGCAGTTCCAGGGTGAAAGGCAGTGGGAGAAATGAATAAAACGTTGTTCTTGTGACATGAAATGGAGGGGTCAAAATGGCAGACGGGCGGCAATCCTCGGCCACACCGGATCTTGTTCTAAGCAAATCCGGAGGCGCGGGAGAAAAAAATGCAGTGCGGAGATAAATTGGAAACTCGCAGGGCACGGGGGGTCTCTCGTTCCGCTGTTTCGGTTCCAGACTGCCTATCTTGCATTTCCTTCTTGGGAATATTCCATTGCAGGGCTACAAACACCGGCACACGAGGCCGAACTTCCATTTATGGTACTGTGAGACTCCATGACCATATCGGGTCTCCGTGTTTTGGCTTGGGACGATATTTAGGCGGGATCAGATGCGCTACTTCCCCATTCCTCTCTGACCTTCTCCTCCTCACCACCCGACGTTTCTCTTTTCTTTTCTTTCTTTTCTTCCTTCTTCTTCTTCGCCTTTGTGCTCTATTGTGCGATTGGACAACAACACCGGCTCTTTGTTGTTTTCACGTAAGCCTTTCACAACTCACCCGAGCGCTCACCAACTTTATAACCAGGTCCTCGTATTCCAGTTCTTTATTCACGCCTTTCATCTTTGCATCTCTACGACGCCATGGACTCCACCCTCCTCGAGCACCCCCGCAGCCCCACCTTCATGGATGCCCCCTTCACTTACGACTCCCTCTCCAACCTCGAGCCCTATCTTCAGTACCCACAGTCTCCTTATGGCGTCTCCAGCATGGCTTGTAAGTCTTTTTGATCGTACGCTCACATGTTCTTACCCCTCCTCAGTGCCAGGTCCTTCTTCTTCGTCTCCCCGTCTTGACTTTAACACGCTCAACTTGACCAACACCATCGGCGAGTACTCGTACACCCCCTCTGCCAACTACACCACCGCTTCCCCTGGTCGTCCCTACACCCCACCCGAGAACGGCATTTCCCCCCCTGCTGTCTATAACCTCAGTGGTGGCGAGATTTCTTCCGATGGTCTCACTTCTGGCAGGCGCAGCCGCGGCAGTGGCACGCACTCCCCCTCGTCGGTCCACAGCGTCCCCTACGCTTCCGTCCCCCGTTCCCATCGCTTCAACCCTATCGCTGCTCCCGCGACCCGCTCGGCGGCCAAGGCGCCACGACGCAAGTCGCGCAACGATGATTCCGATGAGGACGACGACGACTTCCAGCCTGCAATCACAACTGGAAACACCACCGATGTCCGCCGCGAGACGATCCGTCGTCAACGCATCGAGTCAGAGCAGAGGCGTCGCGACGAGCTTCGCGATGGCTACCGCCGGCTCAAGGATGCACTTCCCGTCTCCAACCAGAAGTCGAGCAAGGTCTCACTTCTCGACCGCGCCACCACTCACGTCAAGTACCTCGAGATGACCGCACAACAACTCCAAACGAGGCTCCAACAGGCTGAAAATGAGGTTCAACGACTTCGCACGTGTGTATCCCCCGCTTCATATCTACTCCCCCGGCTCATGCCCGTCCAGCGTCAATGAGGCGTTGATGCTTGGCACCGCCGAGCAGAGACATGCTGCCGCTGCCGCTGCAGTCGCCGCAGTATCACAACAATCACAGTCATCCTTTTGATTGTTGACCTCACGTCGTCACGACCCTCAAAATGCCCCGCGTTGTCGGTTACCTTATCTTTCATGGACTATTATTGCAGAGATGACTCGCATGACTGGAATACCTGCCTGGCCGCAGGTCGCATCACTAACAATGGACACTTCGCATCACACTTTTTTTTTATTTTGCATTGTTTACGACACCCCACCATCACCCTTGTGTGTCCCTCACGTCGGCTACCCCTTCTTCTAGCTTTATTCCGGCATTCTTGCAGACAACTTGGCCGCGCCATGATGCTCTGTCTTTCGATGGTTAGCCTGTGGTTAACCGTCGATAGTTTCAGAGCCGGAGATTCTAAAGGTTGGACTACCTGGTCTCGGTTGACGGAGATCTGACAAGACACCGACGCAAGACCGCAGCATCATTCGAGCCTCCTGGTCGCGCCGCTCCTACGAGCGGTGTGCTTGTCTCGAGTTGCTCGCGCGCCCATCTTGCACTCCCCCGTCCTCTGTCCTCTCCACGTCCCATTCCAATTCCCTCCACGCGCACTAGTAGGCGGACGACCTCTTAATTGGGGTTACGTGCCTCGTGCGAGCCGATACACTGGCAACATCTCCACACGTCTTTTGCATCGCCTTGCCGATTTGGTTAGCCCTCAGCACGTACTCGAGGCGGACCGCATTGCACGCATTGTTTATTACGCCCTGATTTATACGCATTCATGTCCCAAAGTATGCGACTGATCACCGCCTGCTTTACGACTCCACTCCCTCCTTCGTCCAGACCCTGCAGCAAGCAATGGCGAGACATCAACATGTCTTACATCCTGCCCATTCGCGGTTCTCATTGCATGAGATCGCCATTTGGGTTATCGGTGTATCCTTGGTTGTCATTCGCAGAGCGGGCTGTTGATGAAAGATCGTTCGGGACACGAGATACTCAGTTCACATCAAGTTGTCGTTCCTGTTGTGCTTGCCCCTCGCATCTCGCCAGTCGAGATATGATGGATGTGCTTGAGCGCCTCGGGTGAGTCGTTGATGTTGGTACTGGGTTATTCCTGCCCGCTTGCGGGTACTGGAAGTATCGCTACCTGGCTGAATTTCATTCACCCCAACTCGATGTTCCTTGCTTTCACCGTTTTGCACACGCTACTTGCTCTCCCTTCGCTGTCTGGTTGCATCGTTATCCGCCTTTCTCTTTGACTGTACGCGCGTTAGTCGTTTTATTCCACTTGTAGGTATTGTGTACTTGACTTGTACGTCGACGTGCGTGTCTACGATGTAGCATTGCTGTTGTTATCACCTATAATCTATGAAACGACCATCGCTTCACAGGATGAGTCTGAACGGATTCGAACAAGGTTCAATGCGATCTTCCCGCCATCAAACTTGTTCTCCCTTACCACAACATCAACGCCACTGAATACGCAATGTCCGCACCAAAAGAAGCGGGCTCCGACAAGCTGGCCGTCCAGCGTCAGCTGAAGATCAAGGTTGGTGCCACCAAACGGTGCGCAAGACATTTCCGCCATCTATCCATGTGTTCCACTGACCATCTTCACGTCAAAACAGACTGCACAAGGAACACATTTTGTACAAGAAGGAAGCGGAAGAGCAGCGACGCAAAGTGGACAAACTCATCGCGGAGGACGGCGAAGAGTGGGCCATCAAAAATCCTGTACGTATCTACCCGTGCAATGCATGCGTGGTGCATGTTCATGGCACAGCGCGGAGATGAGGGTGCGCTAATTCGATGACGCGTCCCATTCGGTGGCTGTCGTTTTCCAAATTTCCACTCGGGATGCGATAGAAAAGGATACTGGAAGAATCTCAGCGAATGATCAAGGATACCGCTGATCGTCTCGAAAAGGCGGTTCAGGATCTCAGAACGGTCGTCGTGCGTCCCTATGCTGTTGCGATGACGTCGTCGCAGTTCATGATCGAGAATAAATACACAGGAGTCCGTCAAGTCGAGACCCGAATTCTCAGAAGACGAGGGGCTCCAGGAGGCCGAGAAGGAGCTCGCAGAAGCGTCCCTGTAAGCGTCCGATTGTGACACTTCCAAACAGGCCATTCATTCATTCCAGGGCCTTGTCCAACACACCCTAAGGGCCGCACTGTCGACGAACCTATAGAATTTTTTTTTCCCCTAGTGTACAATCGTACCATGTCCTTTTTTTTTTTTTTCCGCCGTTGCCTTTTTATTCCCGTGTATCTACGCCGCTGTGAATCCGTGTGTCTGCTTCCCGCGCGGCCTTGAGGCGCGTGAGGGCATCGAGAACACCCACCCACGCATCGCGGCCTATTCGCTCTTCCTGCAGCCCCAGACTGAGCCCCGTCTTTGCGCCGTCCGTGGGGATGGCCACGCCCAGCGACGGGGGCACGAACCCCGGGGGCGGCGCGTTGATCGCGGAGGGGGCGATGCGCGACTGTCGGATGTGCGCGAGCGACGAGCGGATCGCGACCTGTATAGACTAGCCAGACGATGACGGACGCGCAAAGAGTGGGCGGCGGACGCACGTCGAGCCGCTCAAAGTACTCGTTCACCTCGAGCACGAACTGTTCGGAGCGCTCGTCGCCCGGGGGGAGGTTGTCCTCGGGCCCGTCGGTCTGCGGCAGCGTGAGGAGCGAGACGGACGACGCGGCGAGTGAGAGGAGCCGTCCGATGTCCTGGAGATTTGGTTGTGAGCGGGAGAGACCGACGGACGGACCAGCGCACCCGCTCGACTTCACCGAGTGCGTAAATCTGACGGGCCGTTCGACTGCTCGTCCATATGGGATCAATCTCCCTGCTGTCCTGTGTGTCTGGTTGTGACATGTCGGTCCACGAAAAAAAACTGAGTTATACCAACAGCAAATAAACACAGCAAAGCGAGCAGAGCAGGTAACAATTACAAGTGAATTATCGCATTGTCAATAGTGTAGTCGTCTCAGGCAAGTTTTACCTTCTTGCTGGGCTGCGGCGCGGCCTTGTTATCCCCCTCCTTGCGCTTCTTTGTCCCCCCACCGCTCTTGATATTGCTCATCATGTCCTTGATCCTCTCCTGGACAACAAACGAGATCTTGCCGACCTCGGAGTCGGCACCGTTGAACGTGATTGCATTCCGGATCATGAGGTCCATGTCAGCCTCAAAGAGCTCTATTGAGTCGTACTTGTCGCTATCCAGTTTCGTGCGAATCGTCCGAAGGTCCCTGGCGTCCTTCTTGAGAACGACCTGAAAGTATGTTGGGATGCCCAAGAGTACAGGGTCGACAGGCTCCCGGAAGACGAAAGAACTGGACAACGACATCAGCCAAAATAACGGCCACGCCGACAGTGCTTACATGTCTTCCTTGACCAACGTCGTCATCAACCCTTGCAGACTTCGTTTCTCCGCCCACGACAGCTTCCTCTCCACAGCCTTGGCCCATTCCTTCTTGAACGCTCTTTCCACCGCGTCGGCGCAATCTACAGGGTAAGTCGTAGGGGGATTGAACTTGCGACAGTTGCTAAAGACGAGATCGACGTCCTTTGCGAAATCCTCCATTGTAGCGTATTTCCCTTCCGTTAGTTTCTGACCCATAGTACCAAAGTCCATCGGCTGGGCAATCTCTTCATAGTAACTAGTCACGAGTGAATACCATTCAGAACCATTCAACGCGAAGATCAAACTCACGTGGGACAGCCATCATTCACTGGATCTACTGGTGCGCCAAAGATGATATACTCGGGAAGCTTCGAGAGGATCCTCAACACATCTCGACATTTCTTCTCGTTTAGAGGAGTGACCGAATGTGACGTCCGAGGTTTCGAAGGTGTGGGCTGAGCACTGTTAACCTCTCGCTCTTTTCCTTTGATAGAGACAGACGGTGCTTCCGGAGCGGGCGTGGGGGCTGGTGCAGGCTCGGCCTTCTTCTTAGGTTTGGGAGGAGGTGCGGGAACAGTCTTGGGTGCGGGTGCAGCTCGCTCAGGGACTGGTGTACCCCTGCCACCGGTGGGTGCACCTGGCTTCTCCTTCCTGGCCAAAGGCGGAGTAAACGCCAAAACATCATCCTCATCGCCTTCAACATTTGGTTTTCGGCGCTTTCCAGGAGGGCCGCTTCCCGAGGCTTTATTCGAAGGTGACTCCCGGTTCATCTCTGCCATCTTGCGTTGACGCTTCTCTTCATCTTTCTCCCGCTCAATCGCAATAACCTCTTGAAGCAGGTCGTGAGATCCATCGTCGACGTACGGTGGTGGGGCCTCGTCCGGAATCTTTGATTTGTGGGCCTTGAATTGAGATGCTTTAGAAACGTCTATTGGTTTCTCAACAGGCTTTTCCGGCTTTTCATGACCCTTCTCAGTAGGTTTCACTTGGGCACCGCCGACTTTGAGCTTGATCGTCGGCCGGGGAGCAGATGCTGGCGTTGAGACTTGCGAACGCTGTGGAGGCTTTTGGTGCAATGGCTTGACCACTATAGCCGGCAGCTCTTTATGGTCAGGTTCCGCAGCCTTGTTAGCAGCTTCAAGCGTCTTGTTGATGCGAT
>JBBPOH010000508.1:0-12877 GCA_038091335.1 Phylloporus arenicola | reverse complement strand
TACATTGTCATTTGCATTGTTCCAATTGTCACACAGATGACCCACGGGTAAACCCTTGGTGGGTATACCCGTGGGTTGATTTTGGTCAACCTGTGAGAAAACCCATACCCACACTGTGAGTGTGGGTATATCAGTGGGTATGGGTGTGGGTATCACCCCAGATACCCCAGGGTATACCCACACTCATCCTTAGCAGCTAGTACCTGTGTACCCGCACTTGCGGGTATGGGTTTAGTGTGGGTATCCAGGGCACAGACCCATACCCGTACCTGAGACCCGCTGCAGGTGTCTCATACCCATGCTATTGCCTACAGCCTTCAGCTGCTCGATGAAGTTGTGCCAAGCAAAGCGAGAAGGGTCATGCTGCAATTTGACAAGTTGGGCCTTACTATACACTCCAGCCCAGGTAGCAGCTATGCCTGCATTCATATACAAGCAGGTTCCCATGGTCTTCTGCTGCTCCGAGATGGTGGGTTTAACAAAATAGTATAGGTTGGGCTCATAGGGATGATAGATCCCTTATACTTCCGTCTAGTGTGCAGAGCAACGAAGGGAGTGATGTACAGGGAGACTCACTGTACAAGCAGAGGTCTTGGGTTGTCAGTAGTGGTCAAGTACTGTCAAGTAGCGAGCTTGGGGCTCGAGCTAGACTTGATAGAGGTAAGAGATAAAAGAATTGATAAGGGCTTAATCTATCTTAAGCAAATACATGCCGTATTTATAGATAAGATTAGATAGGAGATTGAATATACTCCAATGACATCAATGGAGTGGACAGCTCCACCATGATGTCATTTTTCTCCACTATGATGTCACAGGTACATGATGTCATGATTGATAATAAATGCTCCACTCAACTCCACCTTTATAGAGTAGGTAGTGATTCAATCAATGATGTCATTATGTCATCATTGATCTAGAATCATTCATCACCATTAAGTGTGACTGACATTAGGGTAATCCCATTAGCATAAGAACACTAATGGTATCAACATCAGTCAGACATTAGTCAAATGTCAGTCAAATGTTAGTTATACTTATAGTAGCAATTTTGCTACTATTTCGATAGGGTTGACAGGCCCAGTAGATCTCAATATGGTAGAACCAGTCCATAAACTTTTCCTTGTCTCCATCAAAGCCAGGAGGCTTAGGTGGCTTGAAAGCCGCCATCTTCTTTGGTTTTCATGGCATAAGGTAGAATAAACTTGTTAGGGGTTACAGTCCCGGGAGTTGATAGTGTCATGCTGATATCAGGGTCACTAGAAACCAAGCGCAACACTCAGCACATTGGATGCTAGAATAGAAGGGGCTAAGTACAAGGGCTCAAAAGGCAAAGAAGCTGATACCTAGAATAGAAGAGCACGACGCTGAGAAGAAAGAGAGGTGACATGCCCAAACTACTATACACGAGGATGACAAAGAAATACTCAGAAAGTGCACGGGCCACCCTACCGTCGAACCGTGACAGTACATTTGACTCGATCTCCATATGACCTGTTTTCACTGGGAATCATCTCGGGTGGCATCATCCCCCCTCGTTGCGTTGTGGTTGTGGTGACGCCGTCATCAGACTCGTCACGCCGTCCTCGTCGCATCTGGGTGGTTGCATCCTCGGCCATTGGACGACGCATCGCACCATCGTCGATGTGGTGTTGTTGATGGCGCCGTGTCATCGACGACACCGCGTCGTCCTTGTGGTGTTGGGTGGTCGTTGGATGACGCGTCGTCATTGTGGTTATGGTGTTGGGGCGTTGGGGCGTTGTCGTCGTCCTGTCCCCAACCCCTTCGTCCTTGCAGCGTCACGGTTGTGCACGCGGCGTCGTCATGGTGGTGGTGTCGTCAATGGCGGCTATCATTGATGTTGCCGTCCTCTCCAGGCGCACAGTCGCGCGCGTCGTCGTCGTCGTCGTGAGGTCGTCGATGGCGCTGGGCCATCGACGACGTTGCATTGTTTTCGTCGTTGCTGCCGTCGCCCCCAGGTGCGCGGTTGCACGTGTCATCCTCGTCGCGATGTCGTTGTCTCCAGGCGCGCAGTTGCGTGCATCGTCACTGTGACCGCCAGCCGTGCGGTCGTGCCCACAGCGACAGCGTCATTGTCGCTGCCGCCATTTCCAGGCGTGCGGTTGCGCACACGTTGTCGTCGTCATGTCCGGTAGTGGTGGTGTGGGTACGAGAATGCAGAGTTTTTCTTTACCTTTTGATCGACAAGTTTCCGCCCCAATGAAAAAGACAAATAGTTCTTCAAACTTCAGTCTCTCTGCAATGCGGTACAATCTCATTGCGTGGCACGCAGACTAGGTTGCTAACGAAAGCTTCAGTTTTTGATGGCGGCAGCTGAGACCAATTCCGCTGCGTCAAACAAGGCCATCTCGTCAGAATGAAGGGGTCAGGCTAATATGTCAGTGAACGTCAGGACAAGTTTCCGACGCGACAGCCTCGTGGGCTCCACCAGGCGGCCATATTACGCCCTTCCAAGTTGTCTCCGCGCGCTAAATTAATTAGACGTAGAACACGTCACCCCACTCAGCCATTGAATCTTCCTGAGGACGTCCCTCAGTATCGTGACACTCTGGATAAGACAAACTTTCAAATTATGTGCGCCACAGTTTTTGTCCCATTCACGTTGGTGGTGGCTAGGGCAACGAAAAGTACATTTTCGCACAGCCACCGATGTCAAACTTTAGTTCAGGACCATACATCGTACTAAGTATTAAGTATCTACTTCAGTTCCACGCGCGCTACGCCCAGTTTAATTGATCTGACTCCCCGGGCCAGGTGAATATCGTGTTTGTGGAACACTGAGTAGCAGCTGCAAGACCACAGCAGGTCAACAGTGGCTGTCAACATCGTAGGCTTAGTGGACTGATGTATGCCCGGGGTATGGCCTATTCAATGGTAACCATCATCATATCTGAAAACTTCCATCCGACTCGCCACACGGCAAGGTGCGTCCTCCGTTGCTTCATTAACAAAGGGTTTCACTTGAGTCATTTCCCATGGATCACGGCTGCAGGTGCCGGTCCAATGAGTGCTTGCCGTTGCATCGGGAGGTAAACTGTTGGACCCACTAACGGCCATAAATCACCTTGTGTTATAGTAGGTATCCGTCTTTCCCGGCCGCATGTGGTACACGAGGTAACCCTGGACGTTTGCTCGAGGCGTTTTGTTGGTACACCTCTCTTCTGCGCTGTGCGACGGATTGTTCTCTGACTGATAATGTGGGCGTCCATCGAGAAACGTTGCGCTATATAGGCTCAGTGGTTTTTCCTTTTTTTCCCTCGGCACATTCAGCAACTCGAGATTGTCAAGTTCAATCCTCATTTTGATAATTTCCGGTACTTGCTTCATTCGTCACCACGCGGGCGTAGACTCATCAAAGCGTTTGCATTTCTTTATCAGATGTTGTCTATCCAAGGCGTTACTGTCCCAGAAAGCAAATTTTGTTCTCTGTCCATTGTTCGACCTCTCGCGCGTTCCTGGCGAGCACAGACTTCTACATCCTCGACTCGCCCAATTCCAGTCGACGTCATTTCAAATATAATTCGTCTTGCATATGGTTCATCTTACGACCCCACCGCCCAGTCAATTTCTCTCTCGCACGTATGCAGGCAATGGAGGACAATCTCTCTCTCGATGCCTTCATTGTGGACTTCCATCTTTCTTTCTTTCCCTCTATCCAAAAGCCAACTCACCCGTACAATTACTTGGATTACTCGGTCCCACGATCGTCCCATCGATATCTACATGGACTTTCGTGATCCAGCCTGGGACTGGGATGAAGCATCCCACATATTTGGCTGCAAGGCCATGGATGGCATCATGCGTATCCTCGTACCGCATGCATCACGCTGGCGGTCTATCGAACTCCTCACAGACACTTGGGCGCCTATCTTCACTTTCCTCTCGCGCACAGTAGCGATTGACTCTGCACCGCTTTTACAAACCGTTCGGTTGGCAAGATGCAACGAGTACTTCGTCTCGCGGGGCGAGACATTTTGCCCAGAGAGCCTCGCTTCCCCTGTCGCTTGGTTTCAAGGTGGTGCTGGTCTTTGTCATCTCCGCCATGTATCCCTTTCGGGTGTTCATGTTGATTGGACGCGGTTTGGTCTCTCAGGCCTCCGAGAATTAGAGTTGAGGTATCACGCTCGGGATGTCATGCCCACTCTCGCAGAATTCCGTCACATCCTGCGTGAAAACGCCACGCTGGAACGTCTCGTCATTCTCGGGTGGGGCCCTCGGACCTTGGAACACGAACCCGGGCAGGACGATCTGCAAACGATCGATCTCCCGCGGCTGGAGACCCTCGAGATAGGGTTCGTCGACATGGAATATGGCATCCATCTCTTATCATTGTTCGCGATGCCAAACCTCCGATCCCTCGCCGTCGAGGACGTCGCGTTTGGGATCCAGTCCTATGAGCGTCAGGACTGTTCTCCGTTGCTCGGCCACCTCGTGGAGCTGAGCGCTTCCGGGAAGGTGCCGCTGCCTCGTCTTTGCGAGCTCTCGCTGCACAGTATCCATGCCGATGGTCCTTCGATCCAAGGACTCTTTGCTCAATTGGGCGCTGTCAGGTCACTCAGTCTGGACCGCGTTGATTCCAAAACGCTCGCGGCTGTATGTTCAGCACTCTGTGGATGTGACAGCCTTGAGGGGCTGACCTTGAAGGATTTGGATCCTGCGGAAGCGTCCATTGTGCTTTCGTCACATGCTTTTCCATCTCAGCTCCGCGTCTTCCTCGATATTGACGACGTGGATGTGGACGAAGAAGATGTGCAAGCTTCCGGTGTGATGTTGGGTTCTGAAGATCACTCCTAAGGTGCATTTTTGAACTTTTGAGATATATTTCATCCATGTGCACGAGATGACACACGTGTATTTGCTTTCTCTTTCTCTATCTGTTCCCCGTGTTTCCTACTTTGTCCGGCCTTATCCCGACTGCGTCGGGTAGTATGTTAGTACAGCACGTCATGGTTATACATCAGGTCATTCAGGTCAACTCCGTCAGCAGTGTCGATTGATATGATGACCCAAAGCGCCTAAAGGTGCTCAGTGGCCGGAACACTTTTGATTCTTTTCGTAGTGTCGTTGTTGAGAAGGAAGCACAGATAGCGGGGAACGCCTTCAGCTTTATGCGGCATCAACACTGTTGAAAAACACCAACTGTTTGCTGACTTGGATAAATAGCTGGAGTACCATCTGGCCCCGATTGAACTCTTTGCAGACCCAAATTCTTGCCCAGTCATACCCGTGGTGGTACCACCTTCCCGATCAGGACATCGCCCTACAAGTTTGGAATGATAAACAACGAGCCGCTATCTCAGTGTCAGCGGCATTGTCGGCGTCTTTAATGCGGAGAATACACAAATATGCTGTTTTTCATGGCTGGGCTTCTGGCCATATTCCTCCATGGTGTCTACCACATTTGACATCGCAGGTTGGATTCGCGCAGCTTGCTTGAGCGACAGAGGGTGAATTTCTTGGTTGCGACAAATCCATGCTGTATCCATGAAATACCAATGATGCGCGTCCGATTGGGTATTCCTTTGTAGTCGTCATACCGAGAGCGTTACGGGTGATATGGACCTCGCTATCACTGGCACCAGTCCAATTCCTGTTCTTGTACCGCATATATCGACAATATGCAGTATATGGCAGATGCGCGTCGGATCACGGGCGGAAGAACAACATTGTTCGTATTGGCTGTCTAAGAACGGCCCAAAGTGCGCAAAGCAACGCAGTGAGTTACCTGCGTTTGCTAGTAACAGTAGGTCGGGAAATCGGTGCGCTGACTCACCAAACTGAATGGAAAGCTCTCGTCCCTATCATAGCGGCGTACTCGACCTCAGATGGATACACGAGGCCGCAAAATCCGGACAAGATTGACAATGCGCAGTTAGATGTGAGGCGATGGGTTTTTTTTTCTAGCGTGACGTCGCACATATATGATGTTGCTTCCCGCGGTCGTGCCTCGCATCCGCGAAGTTTGGAATTCAAGTTGTCGTCGATACACACGGCGGTTCTTGTCAGGTGTTTCATGACGGCGAATCGACGAGTTTATACGCGGTAATATAAGCCAGCCGGTTCACACGCATCGAACAACGATGTTGCAAGGGAAGAGAATGAAACGGATCCGGACAATTGGCGACGCCCATAAAGGCCTGACTCAAGTTCTCCTTCAAGTCCACCATCATTCTTTGATCTCTACCCTCCCTTTCCATGCCGTCCTTTCGTTTCTGGGCCCAAGTGGCCCTCGCCTTCGTTCTAGCTCAAAGAGCCTATGCGGTTGGCCAATCACATACCATCACATTTAAGAATGCGTGAGCCTCCTCGTTGATGTCACGGAAAGCATGCTGATTCAACGATTAGATGTCAAAATCAATCCGCCTATGTACATCCACTTCTGTCTCTCATCACAATATAAATCTCACTTCTCTCCTAGCCCGAACTCATCGAAGACGGAAAAAACGTCCTTATTAATGATTCCTATGTGACTAACGGTGAATGGAATGGCATTGCGTGCGTCAACGTAAAAATTTTCAAGGCATATACTGAGTCTTTTGAACTCCTCAGGTACCTTCAGACGGGTAAGCCCTCCACGTATCTCAAGCCAGGCGAGACAAGCAATAACCTCGTGGCTAGGTGATTGCCTCGCGAACGGTGAAGGTTGTGTGTCAGTAGAGATAAATCTCGCTGATAAATACACCACTGTGGACATCAGCTTGATCTGCCCGTAAGTCTTTCTGTCTCTCGTCGAATTGCTTATAATTTTTGATTGGAACAGCCACTTATACAACACCCAAACTTCGTTCGCGTGCGTTTCAGCCTGATCAGCTTGCGCTTTTTTCTCGTGTGCTCATGTCCTCGACAGATATTATGGCGGTAACAAGTCCCAGGGCAACTGTGATGGTGTGGGCAAGAATTGTGCGTCTCCCTTGTCTCCTCTTGGCTCCACCTAGTATAACTAATCCTCGTGACAAAGGTGACAATCTAGGCTGCATGGGTGAAGCCTTCTTCTACGCTACCGACTACGTCGCACAAGCATATTGCTCGATCGACGATGTAAGTCCTGCTGTCCGTTCTCACTCAGTTGACCGTGAACGGTCGTGTGTCCCACAGGTGAACCTCCTGATCGCTTTCTGTGCCAATGCGTCAGAGATCGTGTTGTCGAACGGGATCCCCCCGGATGGTTCTTCTCCGACTGGCTCGCCAAGCACCACCCTCCTGCCTACGCCGGGTGCACCCTCAGGCACCCCTAGCTCGGGTTCCTCCCTTCCAGGATCTGTGACACCAACCACTGGCGCGCCAACCCCTACCAACACTGGCTGTTGGAACACCAGTTACACGACGCCTACGTCCACCCCACCACCGACCGACGTCTCTGACCCCGGAACACTCTCCACGAATACACCCCCTGGCTCTGTATCGCCATCCTCACCTACGCCCACGCCTACTAAGACACCGACACCTACTACGCCAACACCTACCAAGACGCCGACGTGCAAGCCGCGCCCCACGAGCCCTGTTCCGTCCAACTCGGCGCCGACAAGCCCCGCTGTCCTCTCGTCTGCATCCGCGTCCACGCCGTCGTCCCCGTCCGTTGTGCGGCGTCGCCGTCACTGGCGCAGGCAGGCGGGGCACTACTGATACCAAACAGAACTGGTTTCGCATACCCATCTTTATACTTCGCAGGCCTTGTGTATCTACAAACGTTGTATCGAGCGCGTATGTGTGTATATCCCTTTCCCTGCATGTCCATGACATTGTAGATCAGTGTTACATGACTCGGGAGTTGTTGATTTATTCGAGTATACCAAGCTTGAAGCTCCAGATTTCCTGTCTGTTTTTGATATCGTGGCACGGTGTTCACTAGCTCTTTATGCGGAAGATTTGCAATCCATTCCATGAAGCCTTTTTTTCATTCTGATAGATGAGTGTCTAGTTTACAGTACGGTGCCCTATATTTATTTCCAACAATTCATTTATATGAGTTCTTCAATGGCCAGACCACGTCCATGCTGCGCCATTCCAACGTGGAAGGTCAGATCCCAGTGGAGGAAACCAAGATGTGGTGCGTTGCAATCACGAACCCATCAGCAACCATCAATACTTGATGTACACCCTCGCCTCGTATCCTCGGAGCGTCAACATTTTCTTGCTCTCCATTCCCAATCCAGGCCCGGACACGTCGCGGTCCTGATCGGCCTCACGACCCTCGTCTTGGCGATCATCCGCTGTCGAGGAATAGTTACCCAGCACGAGATGGCATCCCGACGACGCGCTGTCCTCGGAGCCCTCGGCCGCACCGGCACCGGCGCCCAGGCCAAGACCGAGCCCACGCGCGCCCGCGTCCACACAGACAACGTCGGCCGTAAAGTTGAGCACGACCCACGCGCGCACGTCGCCCAGCGTGCGGGTATACGCCAGCACCCGCTCGTCCGCGTCGAGCCGCATCTCGAACGCGCCGTACACCTGCAGAACGTGAGATCGGTGAGCGGGACGGGACGGTGGGGACGTACGAGGACGTCGTGCGCCTTTCGGATGCGGAGCGCGCGCTTCCAGAATGCGAGGACGGAGGAGGAAGAGGACTGGTCGGTGGCGTTCCATCCTGCGCGCGCGTCTTCCTCGTAGGCACGCATCCAGGGCGTACCGGTCGTGAACCCAGCGTTGGGTGTGGCGTCCCACTATGAACGTGTGTGCAAGTATGTTTAGTACATGGATATCGTCTGTGCAGGGCAAAGAAACAGCCTCAGAAAATCGAGAAAAAATGTATGAAGCCGTGAGAAAGGTGGATCTGAATGTGTGACGGTGTGAAGGGACGGCGACACGAAAAAACACGACAAGGACGATGAGGACGATGAGGACATTCCCATGGAAGGGTAATTAGAAAACTCGCCTGCATAGGAATTCGGGCGTGATCCCGGGCCTTGTGCTGAAACCCATCCAACACATCTTCCATGTTGACCTCCCCATCACCCTTTTCTGCCTCTCTCTGTCCTTTGATCCTACCCATGTTCAGCAAGGGTTCGCACTAGGACGAAGAGAAAGGGACGCACAAGTCCCAATAATTCTGCGACGCCACGTCCTTGTACTCCTCGACGCCCCACGTCCTCGGGAAATTCTTCATCCCGAGCTCCTGTCCTTGGTACACATACACCGTCCCCGTCTGCGTTACCTGCAGGACAGCCAGCATCTTTGCCGAGATCGCCCGCCACGCTGACGAATCATTCCCGAAACGCGACACGGCGCGCGCGTGGTCGTGGTTTTCAATGAAGACCCTGTTCGGAAGTGTAGTGGTGAGGACGGACACGATCACACGATGCCAGCATCACCACACCCAGCACCCACAGGCACGACCGCAAACAACAGCCAGCGACAGTGCCCCCTCGTCTCTTTCCTTCGTTTCTCATTCACCACCACTGGCGAATTTCGAATCGCCTTGACCCAGACGAGCGCAAAAGAGGGCTGCGTCTGCCTCGCACCGATCTTGGCCGTCCACGCCCATCGCCAAAACAGCACACAGTGAAAGTATGACTGCCTCGCACGGACCTCGCCCTCCAAGCCCGTCGAGAACGCAGGCGAGAATGACAGGGCGCACGAGCCACACACCATACACGGACGAGACAACTCGAGCGTTCACCCTCGCTGTGATCGCTCACACCCAACGCGGTGAATCGTCCATGGACCACGGCATGCGTGCAGCCCCAGTGGAACGAAGCAGAAAGGCATCACTCACGTATTCCAAAACCCCTCGTCGCGCTTGTACGTTTGCCATCGCTCCAAGACAGCCTTGAGGTCCGCCAAGCGCCACGCCTTTCTCACGAGTGGCGTCTCCTCTGGCGAATCCAGGTCCATGAGATCAAAGTTGAAGACCATATCGAGTTCCTTGTTGGCTGGGAGGACGTACGCCGAGAGCGCAGCCGCGTCGTGTGTAAAGGGCGTCTCGCCCACGGTGATCATGTCGTGGTCTGCCAGCAGATGAAGAGTGTGAGGCGAGGCGAGTGGCGCCGATGTACAGTGATTACGACGTGTCTACGATTAGATGAGATGCAAAGACGTACGTGACAGCACCTCTCTGTGCATCTCCTGGATGTATTCGTGCACGTGTGGACTAGCGGTGGTGTTTCAGCACACGAATTGCGCCCCAAGGCGCGCGGTACGCATACAGCGTACTGCCGCTGTGGCGCAGATGTGACTTACCCGTTGGCGAAATACATGCTTGCAGGCTGGTAATACTGTGTGTGGTCGACGACCGGTGCGTCCGGCAAGCCCTCCGTCTTGGAGATGATGTTGATCACGTCCATCTAAACATAGACGAGGATTCTTACCCGCAAACGCATATTCGAAGAAGAAGAGAAATGTTCGTTTGCTTACCCTGAAGCCATCACACCCTCTCTGAATCCAGAACCCCATCAAATCCCAAACGGCCGTGCGCACGATGGGGTTGTCCCAATTAAGATCGGGCTGCTTGGAAACGTACAAGTGGAGATAGTATTCGTCCGTCCCTGGGTCGAAATCCCATGCCGAACCTGCATGTTGTTTTACGCGTAAGGACCAGCGTTCCAGAATAGAACATAGGGGGTCGGCGTAAGCGTCCGATGTCCGGACTCACCTTGAAAGACAGACTTCCAGTTGTTGGGCGGGAGACGCTCGCCGTCGACGTATCGCGGAGGACGCCAGATATACCAATCGCGCTGGGGATCGGCTTTGGATGCCTTGGAGCGTTGGAACCATGCGTGCTGTGTCGGACGCACACGATCAGATCCGATGCAGGAATTCTAAGGGCAAGGTTTGCGCCGAAAAGCAACGCACCTCATCAGACGTGTGGTTCACGACGAGGTCCATCCTGTGCCAGAGAGGGACGCACAGCAAGGGGTGGCACAGGGACAAGAAAGGAAACCATTTAGTTTTAGTTTGAATTGGGATCTCGTGACAGGTGGAGGGGTGTTCACGTACATGAGCTTCATGCCACGGTCATGGACGCCATTGAGTAGATTATCCCAATCTGCGAGGGTGCCATATCGCGGATCGATGTCACGATAGTCCGAGCTGGATAAGATCCGAAACGTTTAGCCAATGGCAAGAGAGCAAAAAGAGAGCAAAGAGCGAGAGACGGATGTGATAAGCGGAGGGGGTGCGCCTACACACATGTCGTATCCCATGTCAGCCTGTGGCGAGCGATAGATGGGCGATAGCCAAAGCACGTCTGCGCCGAGGTCTTTGAGATAATCAAGCTTGGCAAGGATGCCGTTGAGGTCGCCTATCCCATCGCCGTTGGAGTCAAAAAAGGAGGCAGGGTATATCTGGTAGACGATAGCGGATTTCCACCATGCGCGGGGAAAGGGCGGCTCTGTGGAAGACATGATAATGACTTGGACGGATCCTGGTTGTGGACTGTGGAGAGAGAGCGTTCACTGGCCTCGAGGCTGGCGAGAAGGGAGACAAATATACTGTTTGGTGATGGGAGATCAACCTAAAATTTGAAGAGCCGGGGCGCAAACGAGTAAAAAAAGCAACGGGAGAGCAGGAAAGAAAAGGGCACCCGAAATGATAACGCCACAGGACGTGCGATCGGAGTCCGAGAGGAACGTGGAATGGGCCGAACAATCTGCATATTAGTCCCGGGGAAAGTAGGACTCGACCAGTCTGATCGATCAGGACACTCTGGGACAAGGACAAAAAACATTCACATTACCGAACGCAAAGAACACGTTGAACAGTTTGAGAAATGGATCCATCATGCATTAAAGCTCGAGGCAGTGCATCGCTCGCCTCCATGCTGCACTCATTTCAGAGTAGTTAAATACGCCTGTTCCGATGGGATTCGACAACTCACAAGATGTCTCCACTTCGTCGCTCTTCCCTTCCTCCCTACCGCGCAGACTCTCCTCGCCCAATCCCAAACTCTTACTGGGCAACTCCAAACCTCCTCGCATGCGAGTATCCCTGGTCCCCGTTCGAGTCGTCCACTCAGAAACTCGACAAACTCCTCGCAGCAGGCGTACGCACGTTCATCGACCTCACAGAGTCCGGAGAGCTTTCTCCCTACGCCCCACACCTCCCCGACCTCGCACGCGCGCACGACATCCCCCTCTCCCACATCGAGTACCACCAGTTCCCCATCCAGGACCGCTCCCTCCCAGAGTCCACCGACTTCATGTTCGCCATCCTCGACGTCCTCCGCGACAATGAGCGCCGCGGCCGCATAAGCGCTGTCCACTGCCGCGGCGGCATCGGCCGCACAGGCATGGTCATCGGCTGCTGGCTCGTCGCGTCCGCATACGCCAAGAGTGGCGAGGAGGCACTCCGCCTCATCGCCACCCTCTGGAAGACCGTCGACAAGTGCAAGCGCTACCCGCACAGTCCAGAGACCGGGCCCCAGTTCGAGTTTGTCAAAAACTTTGAGCCACCCAGGCTCGTGGTCGCGTGAGCGCAGCAAGTGTCTGCCTCTTTGCTTCGTTCTTCATGGTACGGTTTTTCGTCCCTTGCTTCCTCCTTCGCTCATGAGTACATTCACAGGGTAGCACCCAATACGTGCGCAGGACCACGACTTTTTTCTGCATACGCCATAAATGCATCACAATGTACACCAGCATCCTTATCGGCGGGACTTGGATTGACCACCCGTATCATATGCGACAGTTTCTCTTTGGGAACTCAAAACTCAACATGTATCCCTAAAATCACATTACTTGGCACAGACCCTCCTACACGGTCATTAGGATCACACATCCTTTGAATGATACCTTTCACGTGCCACGATACCCCACTTTGTAACATACGTCATGTTTCTCTTCGAATGTTATTGGTGTGGCAAGGTGTTGCCTATTCATACTCGGCCTCTTGGTTTCTGTCCCTCTTGCATCGGGACGCACATCCA
>JBBPOH010000507.1:0-12884 GCA_038091335.1 Phylloporus arenicola | reverse complement strand
GGTTGTAGCCTCTCAAGTGTGATGGGAAGTCACAGGGTCAAGGGTTCAGTCACAACGTGTGACTAACCAGTGGACTCGGGCCTCGTGTTCTAGTGACGACGAGGAGAGTGAGGCAAGCCTTGGAGTCTAATGCTACCAAGGAGCCGATGAAGGTTACGACCTTTGATAGGTCGACGAAGGAGGAGAACGAAGAGCAACCGCTTTAAGGTAGCGGCAGGACCTTCTAAGGAGACGAGGGACGGGAGAAGGGGAAAAGGTGCTTGTATTCTCGGTATGCCAAGTAAGAGACAAGGTATAAGAGAGGAGATCAAGCGTGAGGAATATACAAGCGAGACGAGAGGTATATATAGGCCCTGGAGTAGTTTAGGGCAAGTCAGGAAGAGTTCTGTTGGTAAGCATAGAATACGATGGAATCGTATGGAACAAAAGATCAGTCAGCGAAGCTATGAAGGAGTAAGCATGATTACGAGATGGATGAGTAATCGTGAAGTGAAAAGATAGTCCAAGTTGCAACAAAAGAAATGAATCGTAACACAAATGCAGTCTCTTGTATTGCCTATTCCCCTGATGGAATGTACATCATGTTTGCCTCTTGGGATTACACCATAAAGGTATGGAATGTTCAGGACCTTTTTCATTTTCATATCATATATGTGAATGATGGCTGGTGTTACGATTCGTTTCTCCATCGGTTACACTTGGACTATCTTTTTACTTCATGATTACTCATCCATCTTGTAATCATGCTTACTCCTTCATAGCTTCGCTGACTGATCTTTATTCCATACGATTCCATCGTATTCCATGCTTACCAACAGAACTCTTCTTGACTTGCCCTAAACTACTCTAGGGCGTATATATACCTCTCGTCTCGCTTGTATATTCCTCACGCTTGATCTCCTCTCTTGTACCTTGTCTCTTACTTGGCACACCGAGAATACAAGCACCTTTTCCCCTTCTCTCGTCCCTCGCCCCCTTAGAGGTCCTGCCGCTACCTTGAAGTGGTTGCTCTTCGTTCTCCTCCTTCGTTGACCTACCAAAGGTTGTAACCTTCGTTGGCTCCTTGGTAGCATTAGACTCCAAGGCTCGCCCCACTCTCCTCGTCGTCACTAGAACACAAGGCCCGAGTCCACCGGTTAGTCACATATCGTGACTGAACCCTTGACCCTGTGACTTCCCGTCACATTTGGGAGGCTACGACCGACTCTACCCAAGCCAGTCGTAACAGCTGGATTCAATTTTCCCAAGATGAATTATTTGGCTGGATTGCCCCTTGGAACAGGAATGACTTTTGTTTTCCTATTGACTCTGCAGTCATGGCTTCTGAAAAATGTTACCAAGTCCACTCTGATTGTTCTTTAGCTGGAGAGTCCTGGATTTCTTGTTGAAAGTGATTTTCGATTTCAATCCATTTTCTGTACTGTAATTTTTTATGACATTCATTTCCTTGTCTAATGTGGTTTGAGATGTAAGCAAAGGATGTTTATATTCTGCAACTGATTCTATTGTGTAATTATTATCAAAAACTTTAACCCATTGAGGTATGTATTAGTAGGCATAACGAAACTGTGCCAACACTTCCTCATACATATACATGTGGATTGCACCATACACACTAGTTGGGTTGCAAATATGACTCTTGGCACAACAATGGTCAAACATGACAATCAACAGCTTCACAACTCCTGCTTTGTCTTTGACTGTTCAACTTTAAGCATGAATGTAGTCAGGATAGTACTACATGCAATGAGCGAAAATGTATGATCGCCCAAAGAAAGCTATCCTGCATGGGCACCTTGGAATGCATATCCTCGTTCAAGCCGAATTCGAAAAGAGCGAGGTGAAGGAGCTGTTTGATAGACACATTGCTTGTCCATGCGGCTGGGCCGCGATGCAGCCCGCCTTGGAGACGTTTTCTTGGTCTTGGATTGATGGCCTCCGGGAGGCGGATTATCACTGAGTTTGCGCAGGGAAAAATGGCTTCAAGACACAAAGGGGGCCTCCGCCGCACACGATGCGCTTGCGGTGGCTCCTACGCGTGATTGAACACTCCACGAACTGCCCGAATGAGCAAGATTGACTCGTGACTACGTTGATGCGGAATGTGAAGTCTGGTCATTCGTCTGGATCTGGACGGTTAAGGAGGAGATTGTGGATGTTTTGCGGGTCTGTTGGGCAACGGGGGAAGAGGTACCTGTGGTGCGTTAGTATGAGAAGGTCTAACGAGGTCATTCTGATGATTTGCTATGCTTTTATCGACGCGCAGGGCTGCTGGGGGTAATGGTGCCGTTTGCAGGCAAGCCGGGGTAGCGATGGGAAGCTGATAGCATTGTATGCAGAGCTCGGATTTGTGGTTGATGCAACAGATACTGGGGAATCCGGCTGAGCATGTCCGTGGCTCGCCTGACAAGATTAACTAACCTTGTCAGCACTGAACTCGCCCCCGTGATTACTGTCAATCACAGTCGTGGCCATGGAGCGTGCCCAAACTTACTCTTGCCAGACGCACTTGCACACTCGCTGACGGTTAGTTCTCCGAGTGAGCTGCCGTGTCTCTGGTCCTGGTATATCCTCGACGGCCTTGTGGTTGACATGGGGTTCGTGCTCGTGCTCAGCGCTGTGCGCACCGCGATGAGTGCTACTAGTGAGCTGAGTTTGGTTTGTATTGTTTGCGGATGGTGCATAGTAAGAAGTACATGTGATGTTGACAACGACCAAGAATGTACCAACAGTCCTCGGTCTCCTCATTGTGTTCGTAGCGTACCCGGTGTTCCGTGCAGCAACGGATATTCCGCGTCTAGTATCACCCCAGGGATGTCGGATGTCATGGATGTCGCCTTCCTACGTCCTCCAAGCCGAATTCAACACCTCTTGGACACCACTTGCTAGCCGATACTCCCTCTTGCTGTACCGCGAGGTTGGATGGGAGTCTAACCAGGTGAGACCCAAGGTCGCGCGTGTGAATGAGGCTCATGGGTTCTGAGGAGGGTAGGCGAACGGTTTGCCCGTCCTGTTCATTCCAGGAAATGCGGGATCATCGCACCAGGTGCGCTCAATAGCGTCGTCTGCCACAAGACAATACTATTCCTCGCCATTCGCTATTTCAGACGAATTCACAGGTCGAGGGATGAAACCCCTTGATTTCTACGCTGGTAAGCCCCCCTCGCTCGCGTTCGATGCCATACCCAACCATGTCGCCACAGTGGAATTCAACGAAGATCTCTCTGCGTTCCATGGTCCTACGCTGGACGCTCAGATTGCGTACACGTCTGCAGCGGTCAAGTTTATCCTCTCGCGGTACCCGCCCGACACGCAAATCATCCTCATGGGTCACTCCATGGGCGGTGTCGTCGGCACCGCGCTACTCCCCTCGAACGACATCAAGGTACTCATGACCATGTCCACTCCCCACACCCTCCCTCCCGCGCGCTTCGACGCGCGTATCGAGGAAATATACGACCGCAACCGGTACGTGCTGCGTGCGGACAGGACGCCAATGCTGTCCATTTGCGGCGGTGCGACGGACATGATGATACCCTCGGAGACATGCGTGTTGCCAGAGGGCGCGGGGTACCGGCGGACGGTGTTTTCGGCAGCGCTCGAGGGCGCGTGGACGGGCGTCGGGCACCGCGAGATGGTGTGGTGTCACCAGGTGCGGTGGCACGTTGCGCGGGCGGCGCTTGAGCTCGGGGCGGCGGTGGACCCTGCGCGCGTGCTGGACCGGTGGTTGAGAGATGGCGAGGTGGATGGGGATGCTGGGGAAGAGGTGAGGCTCGACAAGGGCGAGTACGAGGTTCTCTCTGGGGATCTACGCCTCGTGCTCCGCCGTCCTCTTGGGAGGCGGACGTACCTCGTGCCAGTGCCGTCGGACGAGAAAAGGAAGACGTTTGGTATGTATGTTTCTCAGGGGAATGTGTTGGGCGTGTCCCCGCACCGTGCGCTCGACTTGAACGTGTCTGTCCACACTTGCGCGGAGCGTTCTGCGGATGAGGCTGTCTTGTGCGAACCGCTTGCACCTGCTTCGCTCAGACTCCTACCAGCTCCGATTCCTGGCAAGCCGTTCCCTGCACCGGACGAAGGATCGGATGAAAGTGAGGGCATTGTGTTTTTCGAAGCTGAATTCCCCCGTGATGCGGAGGGTTGGGTGGGGGTCACTGTCGATGCTGGTGCTGATGGCCATGGTTGGGTTGCCGGAGGGTTTGGTCAAACGCGTGTTATCGAGAGTGAACTCGATCTGTGGAGTAGGTGCACATTGTACATCTCTGACGAAGCTGCGAAGGCTAACGGCGCTGTCTAGACTTACTTTTTGGTGGTGTAAAGATACCACTGTCTCGGTCCGACGACGTTGGGTCAAGGATAAATATCAGTCTTCCGCGCCTTCCGGCGACTGCACTGCTGGCGTATCGACTCGTCCCTAGTACGGTGGAATATCCATCATGTACAAGTATGTGTGCCGCGACGCGTGCAAAAGATGAATGCTGATACCAAGTTCAAGCGCCTCTATTTTCTGCGTTACTTGCCCATACTTCACAAGCCTCGGAAACCCATTACTATCGTCTTACCTCTGGTCAACCCATTTTCCTCCATACTCATTCCTCCGGTCCCTATGTTCCCTCCCTAGCACCCACTCCACCTCACGGGCTGAATCTCACGATCTACTCTTCTGAACCTAGTTGCCAAGATGTCGCGGAAATGCACCTTTCGGTTGATTGGTGGGTTTCACTGGGTAGAATGGGCACGCGATATCCCACCACGTTGCTTAGCTGGGGCGTTGTGATTGTTTCGCTGCTCTTGTTCCACTCCTGGGGTCTGGACGGTGAGCAACTGAGTGTTCATGACTCGCTTGGCGCATTTGTAAGGTACCGACTGCCCACACTGATGGTGGTCGCCGGGGCGATCACATTACTCCCATGGGGTCCGGATTATTACCTTGGCATTGGGACTGGGTTGGGGTTGCTACGCACGGTTTTGGCGGCGACTCTTGTTGGTGTGGCAGCTGGAATGGTATGCGTCAGTTGGTGGCTACTGGTGGCTCTCATGTGGCCGTTGCGACTGCTGAGGAGAGGTTTTACCCAACGGTATGGTATCCAACGTGTCCTGCACGTTTCCAAGCTGACGGATAAAAAGCAGGAAGCCCGAGGGTGTCGGGGTGCGACGGGGCACGGTTATATCCATGGTCATTGTGTTAGCGCTCATATTCCTGTTCGTGCCATGGCAGGTCGCCTTCCTCGGATGCTGGATTACCCAACTGTTCAACTGCAATGCGACTTTGCGAACCAAGCCATACCTGGGTTCTGTGCCGACGGTGGCTAGTACACCTACACTCGTACAGGAAGAGGATAACGTAGCGCCCGGCCAGGACGATTCTCCGGCGGATCGCTCGAGCCCTCCCAGTCACCCGCTTGCGCCCGCGTTTGCAAATGCGCACAATCAAAACACCCACATGCTGTTGTTCATGACATGGCTGCTGCCGCTGGCCGCCCCTGTGTTGGCGGTATGGGTACGCACGATCCAGACGGCGGGGTACACGACGCCGTTCAACGGCGATCACAACGTCTTAAAAGTTGCACCATTTTTGATGCTGGTAGATCTCTTGGGACGCGGCCGGCCGCTTGACATGACGTGCGTGTTTCTCCCCCCTTTTTTAGTCTAATCTGATAGGTGCGATCGTGGTGTAGGGTTGGATGGCGGGTTGCTGTGCGGTGGGGGTGGTTGGGCGTGGCTGCGATCGCGTTTCTGATGGGTGGACGAAAGGCGTGGGTGGTGTATGACGCGGCGAGCGTGGAGATTGCGATTTTACTGATTTTTCAGGTGCGGGTGTGGGTTAATGGGTGATGGGCGCCGCACGTTAGTTGTCCACAGGGATCAAGGGTCGTTCCAAGGACCGCAGCAGAGTGGATGCGACATTTCATGGACTAGTTTGTACATATCCCTCCACGTAACAAGCGATCTCGCCGATCATTCTTCCACACATGTGACACAAATCTACACCCGCACCGTCGCATCAAGCATCGGACTCGGGGATGAGATCGGATCAACTTCGGCCGCCGTGCGTTTATACCAACCCGAGGATTGTACCAGGTTTTGCCACAGATTGCATAGCGTTTGAATCTAGAGGCTTCGATGGCAAACTATGAGTTGAAGCCGCTCTTCAGATTGGAATGTGATTTATTTACACACTCAGATTGAACTCCGCCCGCTTTTTTTTGCGTGCCGGGTCGGCAATCTTTTGAGGACTCCTTTGCCGAGCTTCGGGTTTGGTACGTTTTGCATTGAAGGGCTCATGAACTTGCGGTGAACTTGTGGAATTGCAGTCCTCCTTTGACTGCTTGTATCTCAACCAGGTGTTGTATTTCTCGTCCTTACTGTCCGATGGTTCTGTTCATCATCTAACAGCGAACGCTAGCGGGATGAACTCTCCATTTGACGACCTGGTGTTCTCAACCTCACCTCCAAGTTCGATGAGGGGTATATCTTCCACAAATCGGAGAACCGACAGAGACTCTTCCAGTTCGACCAGTTCCGTCGATCCTATCGTCCGTGCCCGCGGGTCCCCAACCCTCTCGCGTTCCTTGGGCCCCAACGACCCTGACGCACGGGAACGCCAACGAACTCTGGACGTCAACATTGCCCTACAACTGTCCCGTGCGCGCCGGGAGACAGTCGTACAGCCTACCTCCCCTTTTGACGTCCCCGGAACGGATGCCGAGCCCCCGTTTGGATCATACTCGGTCGTCGAACAACACGACCTCCAGTTGGCTCGTGGGGAGGGATCGATGGCCCTTGATCAAGAGACTATCCACGGCAGCGTGCACGACGTAGCACCAAGTCCTGCGACCGCTCTTGGTGTCGGATTACACGAAACTCTGGATCCGTCCCTCTTTGCGTCCATTGAGAGCCAGTATTCGCTCCCGGATCGTCACGATCCGACATCGTCTGTGTCATGTCTTCCCCGGTATCAGGTCACGTCTCCCCGGTCTGTGTTTGACTTTGCGCCGCTGGAAAACTTTGCCACGGAAGAAAAAGAGAGTCTGGGTCTGACATCGAGCGGTCCACCAACGATCCGGGTTCGCCATTCGAGAGAACCCAAGGACACCGGGCAGCCCACGCCTTCCGGGTTGCCTGGCAGCTCATTCGACTCGTCCACCGCTCCCCGGCGCCCCAGTGCCCGTCAACGTAAGCTGAGCGAGAGTGCACCTCTGCCTCGACCACTTCGCAGAAATGGGAGAGGAAAGGTGGCGCTTTTTGAACATCAGGCCAACGAGTCTGTATCGGGCTTCCCTGCGAGACTCATGGCTACCGGTCAGCTCAGTGCGGTCCCCTCGTCAGATGATGTCTCCGGCATGTTCTACCAATATGTTCCACCGCCCCCTCCAGGGGGTACTGGCGGTGTTGGATCTCCCGGTCATGATAGACCGTACAGATTCTCATTCTATTCCAACGCCCTGTCCGCAACCATTCATGCCCGGAGCCTATGTGAACTACCGGCAGAAGGACAATCCTTTGAGGATCTGTTCCGCGGCCTGCCCTCGCCTTCTCCCACACAGGGCGATACTACGGGAAGGCTACCGGCTTTTGCCGTTCCATCTCCATTACGGCCTTCTCGGCCAGATTTTCTTATTCCAAGTGGACGGAAAACCCCATCGAGCTCCGAGGGGCTGCCAACGAACTACCGTAACGGTTTCTCCGGGCGTCCCGCGGACAACGGACCTGGTCGGCCCAACGGCTTTGGATCAGCAACGGGTGCGGATACTGAGGCCAACACATGGTGGCTCGATATACAAAGCCCCACCGACGAAGAGATGAAAGTGCTCACCAAGGTAATCGTATTTACTTTTTTTTCACGCTGCATATACCGTTCACACGGTATATTCCCAAGGTGTTCTCCATCCACCCCCTGACTACGGAAGACATCCAAATGGAGGAAGCTCGCGAGAAGATTGAACTCTTCCGGAATTATTACCTCGTTTGTTTCAGAAGCTTCGATCAAGATCCGTACAGCCCCACCTATCTCGAACCCTTGAACATGTACATCATCGTCTTTCGGGAGGGCATCCTGTCCGTGCGTCCTCGTCTCTGCGATGCCAATAGATGGCGTTTTATCTCATTGTGTGACATGCCAGTTCCACTTTCAATCAACGCCGCACCCGCAGAACGTGCGGCGTCGGATTAAGCAACTCAAGGACTACATCAACGTCACGTCGGACTGGATTTCTTACGCCCTCATTGACGATATCACTGATGCCTTTGGTCCACTCATCCAATCGATCGAATACGAAGTCGATTCTATCGATGAGCTCGTGCTTATCCTTAAAGGTGCCGAGCAAAGTGACATGCTACGCCGGATCGGGACGTGTCGAAAAAAAGTCATGGGTCTCTTGCGACTGATGGGCAATAAAGCGGACGTTGTCAAGGGTTTGGCAAAACGATGCAACGAAAACTGGAGAGTGGCACCCACGTCGGATATTGTCCGTCTTTTCTCCCCTGCGTGGCGAGCGGCGCTGATTTATCCTTCTTTTTTTGGAACAGGGTCTCTATCTTTCTGATATCCAGGTATGGGCCCCTTACGAATGCGGGCACGAGCCGCGTGTTGAAAGTCGACTAGGACCACCTGATCACGATGACGCAGAATCTGAACCACTATGAAAAGATTCTGTCGCGGTCGCACTCGAATTACCTCGCGCAGATCTCGATCGAGATGACGGACGCGAACAATCAGATCAACGACGTGCTGTCCAAGCTGACTGCGCTCGGTACGGTGCTCGTACCGATGAACTTGATCACGGGTGACGTCTGTAGTTTTTGGCGTGGGCATCTGCGCTGACGTGGCACCTAGGTCTGTGGGGCATGAATGTGCACGTGCCGGGACAGGATATCGAGGTACGTCTCTATTATTCTTTTTTGATCTGGCGTGACGTTTTTTTGGGTAGGTGGGGTATGCGTGGTTTTCGGCTATTGTGGCTGCACTCGCTGCATTTGCGCTAGTTGGGGGATACACGACCTACCGATTCATGGTCCGACGGTGAATTTGTGCACGCCGACAAGTAAGGACGGCGAAGCCCCGGGAGAGTCGGGGGAGTAGGATCAGGACGTGGTCGGCAGTGACGGGGGATCGTGCCCTGACCGTCCTGCCAGTCGTCACATTTGCATAGTCGCAGACACTTTGAGTGCACTACTTGGTGGACTGCACATTGGGTCAGATACACTACATGATTTTTATACAGGCTTCTCTTCCACAATTTGCACCTGGTGCAATCACGTACACATCGACCCGGAAACAACGGAGGCAAGCCCGTTTGTGTCGCCTACCGTCGCAAATGATGGCATTCATAAAGGCATATACGAATCGAGAACTAAATGCAACACAATTGCGCGACTCGACAAACAAATTATTCGTACACTGAAAGAAGAGAAATAAAAAATCAAAGGGAAGCGAGGAGCGGGAAAACAAGACGTAGAAATCCCATATTAACAACATCGAAACGAGAGCGCTTCTATTTCTTGTGTAGAACGAGCTTGACGGAACGCAGCGGTGGGGTATTCGAGTGCCCAGACGTGGATGCCGACGCAGATGTCGACGCCGACGTCGATGCGTGAGGTGGTGGCGGAGGCGGTGCACTGCTGCCAAACGGCAAGGCAGCCGAGGATCGTGGTGAGGGCTCTGTATCGACGGGGGATACGATCATCGCGAGCGAGGGTGAGAGCGTTTGTTGCATCGCGCGCGCAGGCACCGTCGCCGATGGCAACGGCGTTTGCGGGTGCCGTCGCGCCTGCTTTGGCGATCGCGAACCAGACGGCGGCGTCGAACCAGAACTAGGGCCAGAGTGGCCGTGGGGGATGTCTGGCGGGGTAGGCGAGTCGTCCACGAATTTACGCTTCTTCCCGTTATGTGGAGACACGGGAGGTGGCGCAGGGTGTGGCTCTGCCGCTTCCGAACGACGAGGCGCGGCGGTGTTATGCCACTGGTTTGACCAAGGCGGTGGTGGTGGGACATGGCGGCCATTAGACGACGGTTGTCGCGTCAGCTCATAAACCGGTGTGGGTGGTGTCGGCAATGGCAACGGGGCATGATGCGAATGGGAGTGACGGTGATGACTCGTGGATGGTCCAGCATCCACAGACCGCGACATGGATAGCATAGGGAGACTACGTTGGGAAGATCCACCGTTGGTACTGTCTGGCTGACCTGGCGTGAAACGTATAAGCTCAACAAAGAGCGTTTGTGTGTATGGTGGAAGCATCTTGGTGTATACAACATCTTTGCTGAATGTGTCCAACATGGCACTCGTATTCACATATGTGTCTTGGTCCTGGTTATCTGTCAGATAGTGTTAGAATTTTTCTTCTCCAAAGAAAAGGAATAAAATAAAACCAACCGATATGCTTCACCCGGACTTCCGAATAAATATACGGGCGATTCTTGCGCAAACAACACAACGGACACATGAATCGATTTTGATGTTGACCCATGGCCGCGTCGACGGGGAAGAATACACAGCCCGCATGGTACCGCTTGTTACACAGCTCGCATTCCACGGTCGGATAGTTGAGCAAATACGGCGTGCGCCCTCTGCATATACACCGCGTCCCATCAAGCCAATCGCTATCCACGTCCTGCCCAAACGTGAAGCGGGGGCGTCTTCGCTTTCGCACACGAACCGGCGTAGGTTGACCGGCTAATATACGGTGCAAACCGGCAAGGTCGAGACCAAACGACACTTCCCGCGAAGGTGATACCGCAAACTGGATCTTGTACAGTTTCCTCATGTAGTGGCGCACCTGTGGAATGTACTCTGCACGTTGGTTACCAGGTTGGGAAGCAAAAGTCAAAAAGTGTCCGATCACTGATGACAGCCGATCGACATAATGCACAATGACTTCCAACTGCTTCCATGTGTCCGAGTAATTCTTGGTGATGTCAGGGGCTGAAAGAAGGATTTGAGGTAGGAAGCAAAAGTGCCAGCTTCGTTCTTTGTGAATGGCACCGTTCCAGTGATGGTGATCACAAAAGGGACACGATCCACCGTTGGCCGCGCACACGCCGTGGAAACGTGCAAAGCAGTGGTCACATTGGACCGCATCAGATTGAGCACCGGGAGGCGGAGGCCTAACAGGAGAAGAGCAGATGCAAGTGAAATATTCGTCGTTTGGGGGAAGATCATCTTCGGGTCTTGTAGAGTCGATGACGTCATCAAGGATCGCCTGACCATGGGCACAGCCATGCTGGGGACAATACCACGGCAAGTCTTCCAACCACTTTTGATGCAAGACGAGTTGTGCATCTAGCTTCTCAAAGACGGGTAATGAGAACATTGAGAGGTGTTCTCGAGCATAGGTCTTCCACTTCATCATCATCTCGAAAATGTCGGTCTCGTCCCGATGCTGGTAACGATTTCGCAGAATCGCCTCGCAGCGATTCTCAAGGTCGAGCGCAAACTCGGCAGTCTGTTTGAGATCTCGGATGGCAGGGATGCTAAAGTCCTTCTCTGCACGTGCCACAAACCGCATGACCTCCGACACCTTGGGCTTTGGACCCTGGCCATCCGGTGACAACCACGCCTTTGCCTGCTTCTCAAAGTCCTTGGCCTTGTTCCGAGCGGAAAGTAGCCGATCATAAATTGCGACGTCAACGGGCACGGAGGGATCCATCTCGAAAAATTCGTCGAGCTCCTCAACCGTCTTGTACGGTTGGTCGAGGATGTGTTTTGCTCTCTCTCCCCAGTCATCACCAGCCTGTTGTCTCGACTGCAACGTCCCAACAAACTTGTTGTCCTCGCCAAGATTGCAAGATCGGGCACGTGCGAGGAGCCCGCGGACATCCTCCAGAGTCGTGGTGTTGTCCTCCGCCTTTTCCTCCAGCTCCCTCACGAGTTGCTCTCGAGACACAATCTTCTCGACTTCAAAGATTTCTTCGAGGTAGACATTGATGGAAGAGGCCTCCATGAGAAGTCGTTCGCATTCATTGATATACGTGTCACGACTATCAAGAGAACCGTCCTCCTCGAGTAGCGCTGTGGCTTTGCGTTGAATTTCTTCCGACTTTTCCGCTAAACCATGAAGTTGGCCGATCTCTGGAGCGTCAAAGCCGAGCTTTTGTACCTCCTTGAGCAGAGCGTACAGATCCTCCAGACTTCGGTCTGGCCTGTCGCCCGGGTCCCGGTCGTCAAACGCGGGGCCGTTGACCTCATGAAGAGGAGGTCGACCACGAGAACGGCGAGAACGTTTGCGACTTTGTTTGCGGATGAGAAAGGTATTGGCTGCGTCAAGCCACTCGTTGGCGCGATTGACGCATTTCCTGAGCGAAGCCAACTCGGACAAGGGATGATTTATCCGTTCACCCTCTGCAAGGATAGCCCGAAGAGAACGGAGTGGTGGTACGTCACTTTCCGTTAGAACTTTCTGGAGTTTGGTCATCCATGCTGACGGAATAGCTGCGCGCTCCGTCACCTTGGCAAGGCTTTCTTGTAGGTTCGCGTCCGAGAACCGAAGCCTCAACACGCGCTGACTTATCGGGTGATCGCATAGATGTTTCGCGTGCTCGACACATACCACCTCGTTCTTGCAGTGGCAAGTGACTTGCGAGAGATAGCAAAAAACCTTGCAGTACACACACTGATATTGGTCTTCGGGTTTGTCGCCTTCTTCGAGTCGCTCCACCATGCCGAGGGTCCGAGCAGCCCGGCGAGACCCCAGTTCGCGCTCAGTCATTTCACTTAGGCAGGGCTCCAGCCTATAGCCAGCCAGTCACATTTAGCGGGGAATACAGCATCTGCACAGATGACTCCTCACCATAACGCCGTCTTGATTGACGTCGACTGCTGCGTGATGGTGACTAATAGCTCGTCGTGAGAGAACACGGGCAATTTTCTGTGCTCTCTGTAACG
>JBBPOH010000506.1:0-12902 GCA_038091335.1 Phylloporus arenicola | reverse complement strand
GTTTTTGACGGCGAATGCTACCACTGTCGCTACTTTGTCCTGACCACGTATGACCAATTGGTATTCGGCGTGCTCAGCGATGACCTGCACCGCGTGCACATGACGACGCACAGACGCGCCTCCCAGTGCCAAACGCGTTCAAGATGTGTGTAGGGGCAGACGGTGACCGACTTGTCTACGCCTGTTGACCCACGGGAGCTGCGGGGTTAGGAACTGTGATTTTAAATGAGATGAGTGTGGATCTACGCTGCTCCGCCGCGAGACAATGTGCGTTACCAAGAACACGACCGATCGCAGATACAATTACAAACAAGAATGCCATTGGAAACGAACGAACGCGACATCACGATAAGTATAGCTACAAATGCATTCATACACCAGCCCCAGGCTGGTCGTGCGAGCATCGAGCCCGACCAGACATGGTAATTACCAATTTACCAATTATCAATATCGTATGGTTATGCGCATCCCGAGATCGTCGTCAAGAGATCAACTCCTTGTGCGATCAATGTGAAGTGCGGTAACGACGTCGGTGCATCCGCTTGCTTGTAACGTGCACCTCGGATCGCTTGGGCATACAAGAACCCGATCCGCTGGTAGAGCTGGGCGACGGCGTCGTGGCGGCAGTCGAGGACAAATAGGCTCCAACGTTTGTCGGCCATGAATAAGGGCTCGAGGAGGCTGGAGCAGTGGGAGAGGGGGACGTCGTGGTGGTGTTACCAGAAGACCCCGAAACAGTCGAACTCCCACCCGTGACGATGCCAGCAATAGGTGGTCCAGGAAACACGTACTCGATCGGAGGGTTGTAAATCTGTCACATGAACGGTGAGCGACGCCACAGCGCGGATCGGGTCGACGTACGTTAGGTGTCAAGATACCAGGGTCGGTGTCCTTGTAGCCACCGGGAAACGTGACCTCTTCACTGCTCGTGGGTTTGCCAGTTTGAGAGCCGCCGACGGTCAGCTGGATGCAGCCGGGGTAAAACTCGGCGCCGCCCTCGGTCCCGGCCCCTTGGAGCGCGATGATTTCGGAGCGGAGCAGGTAGTCGCCTGACGCGAGGGTTTCGGGGATGGTGACGTTCACCGGGCCGTAAGCTTTGAGATAGATGAGCATCGGATTAGCAAGAGGGACTGGTGGCCTTACCCAGCTCTGCTTGGTACCAGGTTTTACCGTCCAGTTGGAGGCCTAGCTCTGCAATCTTGAACCATTCAGCGTTGCTCGAATTGTACGTAGTGCATGATCCCTCGCACTGGGCCATGTAATGCATGATGGGACCAGTGTTGTGAAACCACTAACAATAGATATTAGTGCGCGTCCAGGGAGAACACGAAGGCACTGACGGGTGTGCCACCGGAGACGCCACCGACCCACTGAACCTGGACGACGCTACCAGGATTGGCGGTGGCAGTTTCAGCAGCCAATGTGGCACCCTGGCCGCAGTTGAGATTGGGATTGGAGGCACCCTTGACGGGGTCGTTTGTGTTAATCTGACGGATGACAGACTTTATCGTCGGGGTTGTGCCGACCGAGTTGCCTTGATAGACGGTGCCGTCGATGGTGACTGTTGAGATATAGCCGTGGGCTGAAACGAAAGCGGGAAGAAGGAGAGCGAAGAGCGTCGGCGTGATCATGATGAAGTGTTGGACCCGCACAGCGGTGAGAATGAAAAGACCGGGAGTAAGAAATGACAAGGAATGGTTGGCCTGGCTGGGCGGAGAGACCCGTCTTATATACTTGCATTATTGTGGTGGTGGTGGATTGGAAGAACAACGAGACGAGACCGTGGCAACAACCGTCACTATTGTCAGAGTTGTTTCATTTCAACAACAATTCATATCTACGCTCCATCGCTGGCACGACATCGCGCACAGGTCGTTGCCTATGTCTTCGTGTGGGGGAAATTCACGCTGTCGGATTACCCGCCCTAGTTTTTTTCTTTCCTTTGTTCCTAGCCTCTGATAGGTGTCCCGAGATGCACGCCGGATAACTGGGTGGATTCAGGCTAAATACACCGCGGTGGTTCAGGGTATGCATCATATCCCTCTCTCAGACGAAAAGATAGCTTACTCTACAATCACCCATCGAAGATATTCGACGACACCTCACACTTTACCAAACGTGTTGAGGGTGTTCGCCAACTCGTACCGTACAGTACTCTTCGCTCGCGAAGAGATTTCTGACAACTCACGACTTCCATTCCCCCACCACATCAAGAGTCGTCACGAGAACGATTGGCTGCCATGCTTGCTCCCGTGAGAACCCTGCGGGCAGCGGGGGTGACATGGGATACAGAGTTGGTTTGCTTTTCTTTGGAGGTACGTGGTTTCAGGTTCGTTGATCTCCACCGGTAGTGACGGCCCCCTCCAGTTCGTCGCAGGCACGGAGACTTCCTCCAACAGCCACACAATCTCTTGCTCGGCATCTATTAGCATGGCTCTATGGTAGGCCATCTGGCTATTTGGGATCTAAGAAAGGTGTTGGCAGATGATTTTGCCTCTCTGAGTACTGTCATCCATATGGCCCTCGATTCACCTGGTGCGGACCAGCACGATCAGGTCGTCCGGCTGAAACTTGAGCTACAAAAAGTGTTGGTCAAGATTCGCGAGTTGCATGGACCCTCTTGATTCCCTCTCGCTCTTCTTCCATCTTCAACGCGCACTGGCCAGTGGCTGCCCTGCCATCATTGTGAATGCCAGCAAGTACAGCGATGCACTCATTGTGTTTGGATGGATCCCGTTCACATCCCCTTTTTAGTTACAAGGGAAGATCTCCAAGGATTTTCGTTTAAGCTCCGTACCTGAGTAAACTCGCGAAGAAGATGAATGCGTCGAGAGGTTTCATGCTCTTGCAGGAACTCTGGGATAGGGTGGCTTCCCTCGTCATTGATTTCCTTTGGTGATTCGCTGCGGCTGGTTTCTCCTCTTCTACCGCATGCTGCCGTTCCATATGCCAGCAAGGGTCAAAGGTGATCTTCTCCCTTCGTGGATGGTCTTGCGACCTTCGCGCGCATCTAAGGAAAGGATGTGTGCATTCCCAATGTCGTTGACCAGCTGGGTAAGAACGAATGTGTGCATTTTGCGTGACATGGGTGCCCGAACCACCTTGGAGCAGTCAGAGTTTGCGTTTCGTGAGGATCGCGCACAATCCAACGCATTATCTAAATGCGCTCTGCAGAACTCTGAATTCGCATGTCTGTCGGATGGTCATGAGACCGTTGGGGACGAAGAGATCTCAGACGAGGCGATCCACCCCAGCATCCGCGATGCATTTAAGATTATCGGCACGATGTGGGCGGTGGATGATTAGATGCTGACGGGTCGTTTGGACCAATCCCGCGCCGCGCTTGTGCTGTAGTCCTCTGCGAGGGTCCACTACGTCATCTATGGACCAGTGGCACACCTGACATCATCGCTCTCTGGCACACATATATATACGAGCCCGTTCAACGTAGATCATCATCTTTGTCCTTCCCCTCTGCTTCCATCACCAATACTACACTCGTACACGTTCTGTTTCCGTCCGGGCGCTCAGTAGTGTTGCCGCCTTCCCTTTCCAATACCCCTCACCGAATCAACATGGATTCCACAACTCCGAAACACCAGACCAACTTGAGGTCTACCCTGCAATCAGCCACTGGCCTCCGGCGAGTCAAGTTTTCAGTTTCGAGATTGCGTTCTAAATCGTCGTTTCGTCCAGAGTACAGGTGGGACCATGGGTTGCAGGAGATTTCGAAAACGCCCAACAGTGCGAGGTCGACCTCATGCTCAAGTTGTTCATCTTGGACTGCATGGGCGACGAGTCCTCGACGATGGAGCAGGCGAATTCTCTCCTCCAAACATGTCTCGCCCGTGTTCTTCCGATCTGCAATAGCACAGACATTACAACACATCTAAAAGCCTAGTAGGGATTCCGTATCTCCGTGGCCTGATGGCATTCTGAGCGACTCTCATAGTACCCAAGCCACCAATGAGACAGCTATAAGCCACTTCGTACGTGCTGCCAATGTCGCGCTCTCCCACCTCCAGGATCTTGGTGAAATCAAAGAACTTCGCAAGCCTTCCGACCGGCTTGCTTTCCAGGTCTATGACAAGGTGATGAGCCAATCCCACCGGGGCGCGACTTCTGTTCGCAAACCCGACGTTGTCCTCGTCTCCGTTGATAGCATCCAAGATGGCGGCAATGATAGTGACCTTCTTGCGGCCGCTGCCAACCAACAAAAGAAGTGCTTCAGCTGGCGAGAAGTCCGTCTCGTCATTGAGTTCAAGAATCGCTGGAAGATGGAGCCATTTCCCTCTGAATGTACCAAGGACAGGCACATCCAGCCAATTCGGTCCTGCAAGTATCTGTCCCCGGAACCTTTCGATGACGGATCAGCGATGGGGTCTCCCTTAGCTCGGTCACAACAGGATTGTGAACGTAAGTAGACAATTCATATCCGTCTCGTCGTTCAATACTCAAGGTCCTGTAGCTCAGGGCGACAATGACGGAGACAAGGACACTGGGTCTAGCGTTTCTGAAAACACTGCGACACGAAAGAGGAATGCGACCACGAGTCAACGCAAGTCCCAACTGGAATTTGAAGAGCGGTCGATCAAGGGGTCCGGTTCCGGTTCCAAGCGACGGAGAGTTGAACCCAGCGAGGCCAACTCAAGCAACATAGTTCCCGCTACCCAAACAGGAATGTATAGAACGGGGATGTTCGCATCCCGTGCTGGTCGCCACTTCGTCGTCAGTTTTACCGTCATTGGTTCGTTGTTGATTGATCTTGTTGTCTGACACTGATCTTTAATGTGAACAGGGGATCTCCTATATATTTGCCGCCTCGATCGTCAATATACACTCCAGCGTACTGCACTGAATTTCATTCAAGATCTCCCCTGCTTTCTTGTGCTCTTGTTTGCATTTCAGCGGTTCGAGAACCGACACTGGGGTTTGAATCGCAGCTTTGATCCCGGATTTGGCAAACTCTCGACAACGGCAGGCATAGAAGACGAGGAGGGTCACCAGGTTGACGTCGTACTTGACTGGTCCTTTGTGAAGCGAATCGCTCACTATAGTCTCAATGGACGAGCGACAAACGTATCTCCAAGCCAGATGTCTCAATTAGCTGTCGAGCTCTCTTCTAGAGACGCGTCTCACGCTAACGAACCAGAAAGTTTAAGCAAAGTCTACGGAATCACAGAGAACCGAGATCACGTTCCAGTGATAGTGTTCCGTATGAGTCTTCGAACTCTTCTGCAGCAACAATCCGCTTACATCTCGGTCTGCTAACAGAAGTTGCTCCTGTGCTCTTTTTGGTCCTGTTCGAAGATTTGATGAAGATCACGAAGCTGAGCGGTGATCCGCTCTTGAATTGCTGGTGGCAGATGGTGGAATGTGACTGTCTATCTATGCTCCAATTAAATTTAAACTGACTGCCGTCAAAGATCATCTGGCGCTATGGAAGAGTGGTGTTTACCACCGCGATGTCTGTGCTTCCAATCTGAGGTACAAAGACGGGGGAAATAATCCTGTCGGTGTACTGAATGACTTTGACTTGGCGACGATTGCTCAAGGTCGGACTGGGAACGAGCGCACCTGCACTGTCCCATTATTCATGGCGCTTAAGCTGCTCGCAAATACAGAGAAAATCAAACACGTCTATGCACACGACGCGGAGTCATTCATTTGGGTTCTTGCATGGGTCTGTGCCCGCTATGATCAAGGCAAACTTCGCCGGAACCACAACTGGTATGCACGGCCACCAATGGATGAGACTAGGTGCAGGGATATTAAAAAAAGGTATTTGGCCTCCCTCGGCAACAATGATGCGACGACACACGAGAAGCATTGGCTCGTCGTACAAGCGTGTTTGCGTGCTTTACGTCAAGAACTGTCGTCTCGAACCCCTTCCGACGAGACCTGTGATGGCCCATTTCAAAGGCTCCTCGCTGGACCCTATACAACGTTGCGCAAAAGTGACGAGGAAGAAATGAGTTGGGAGGTGAAGAGCGAATAAACGGGGCTGTTGGAATAGTCGATGGTTGAAGCAGTCTGACACTCTTTACGATAAATTAGATGGTTGTTGGGTGAGGCGAGAGTATCGTGACGCATAGCATGGCATCTTCGCTTGCAGTCGGTCTCAGTGGGCTGTTGGGCCTTGGCACGGCCACTGAGTACATCTATCACATTGTCGTCGCAGACCCTCTTCCACTCGTCACTTGAACGTCTAATTCAAGATGTCCAATATGGTTGTGTTAGTAAACCAGTACCCGCGGGCCGCAAGAGAATATAATTAGTCCCCGAGGTGTAGATAAAGAATGTGTTGACTCATTCATAGTCTTAAGTCCGCAGTGCAAGCGCTGCACACAGTCTCCTCTCTCTTCCAACTCGATTCTGCTCCTTTCGATGTGCAGTATTTCATACTAATGGCCGAGCAGGGTCTCGACGTCTGAGTTCTGCAAGGTGTCTGCAGGGATTAGGACGATGCTCAGGCTTCACAAAGTTAAAACGACACTCCTGAGTTCCAAGATCCGGTCTAGTGAGACAAGGAGAACGAACGGAGACGGCCAAGCCGCAGTAGGGGGCCAAGTTGCCATTTATCAACCAGGTGGACGTGAGCGTATCTGACATGGTTCGATTCAGATTCCAAGAGTCCCTCCTTTCCTCCCGGATGGGACACCCGACAACATACCCGGTTTCGGCAGGTACATCCCAGAGAACGTCTGCTGGTCTGCCACCTACATTCCAATCCCATCACCTACGGTAGCGCTCCCAAACGTTAGATGTTGTCAACGCCCGGGATCAAAGCTTGCTCCAAGAATACACTGATCGCGCTCATCAGCACTCAGAACGGTCAGAGAACACACCTGAGCTCAATACATCAACCTCCCATCCACACACACCCCGTCGACCTTGCCCCGCCCGGGTCGCAGCCCGTTGTACAAGTGCGGAAACGTCCCCTCACCGGGGCGCTCTGCGCACACTGCCCGCTCGGGGTCGTCCCACTCGATCAGCCAAGTGAGGGCGGTATGAAGGCAAACAACGAAGGGAAAGGGGGAGACGACACAGCCGACGGCGACGCGATGATTGCTGATTGCACAAATGCGATCATGGGGTTGTCGTCACGTCGTATGGCAGGCAAGGGCGAGGGTGCACGTTGGCCCTCTGTAATCATCGCTGTCATGTCCAAGGCGAGGTTAGGGGAGGGTGAAGCGAGGCAACGCGAAGCAGGGATAATACTACCGAATCGCGGAAATGCACGTTCAGCCCGCGAACATGAAAAGTGTTTACAGACGCTCGCCCCAGGACACATCCGCTTCAATTCATGCAACCGTGACTGGTCCTGGGAAAAATCAGGTAAAGTTAGAATTGATCATGAGTTCGGATCGAGACATTGTTATGGACTTGAACTCGAACCTCAAGCGTCGAGCTCACCAGCTTGACGGAAGGGGAAGGGAATACTCAGGTCTTCGAAGACTAGAGGGTTTTTGGAATTAGACGATCAACAACTAACATAGACTGCACGTAGGGTAAATAAGAGCATCAATTTTAAGAGAGTACCGAAGGTTGCCACTTACAGAGGGTTCAGCGCCATGCAAAATATGGTTCTTCTGGAGCTGGAAGGTATTCGGCCCGTGCATGGCCAGTGACCAAACCCACCGGTATGCCTCAAACCACTCCTCCCTTGCCTCTCCAACCATGTCCTCCGGTACCGAAGCAAATAGTACAGGATGAGACTACCGAGCGGCGAGGTCATTGCACAGAATTCCCCGCATGCGAACGGACCGTGGATATCGTTGTATGGCGCGAACGACGAAAGTAGATACAGCGGATGGACGAGGAACCCAGACAGCGGAGCAAGCCCCGAGGGCACGAAATCGACAAAAGACGCGGGATATAGTACGAGGTGCATCGCATGGCCGGGTAATGTGAATTGCTTGACGCGGAAGGTGTGGGCCTTGCGAAGTATAACGTCAGAGGACCAGGATGAAGAAAGCGACAGACCCAGGGATTCGAGGATCTTCCGTGCGTCTTCGAGACAAGCGTGTTTGACAACATAGGAGTGAGTATGGGTTTAGAGCATTTCAACCAGAGCCAAGAATCAGCGTCGAAATATACAAAGAGTACGAGACGTTTATGCGTCCATATAGTCCATGTCTCCATTCCCAGCGGTTTGCAATGTCGACAAGTAAACGTCGACAATCTCTCGAGGTGAGGTGAGGTGATTGCCGGAGATGATCAAACGGTTTTTGGTTGAACGTTGAGTACTTGAGTGTTCAGGAGCATAACTGTCAGATGGTAGCCTGAGGCACGAAGCGGCGCAGGGTGACCCCAGTGGCCGCTTGTTTTGCTTGACGCTAGTCGCCTCAGGCACGTCTGTGAAGCGACGGTCATGCACGATTCATCGCTATGATCATTCTGCGAAGTTCGATCGCAACGGTGGCTCGCAGGCAGGAGTAGATGTATACATAGTTGGGATGAAGGTTTGGGCAAAAGCCCCGGAGGGCTTTCCGGCCCGAAGCACTATGAGGGCGAGCAAGCTGCGTTCGCGAGGGAAAGGAGCCTGTGACGCATGTAGCGCAGCTCAACCCACATAGAAGGAGAAGGCTCCCGATGGCGTATGGTTGGATACCAGTGGACGCAGTAACATGTGTATGGTTAGAGACCAGTGGACAGAGCGTATGGTTAAAGACAAGTGAACGCTAGGCGCACGTACGGTTGGAATGGACGTGTCTTGAATGTGTGGTCGCCACCACACAACGGCGCGTGTTGAGCGCACGTAGAGCCAGCGAGCGGGCGGTGCTCACTGGCGAGTATTGGCGCCCGGTTGGTTGAGGACGTGTGAATGAGTGCCGACGTGATGCACGTCGACACATGAGGAAAAAAGCCCTTGCCAGCTGACGAGTTGGCAAAAGGTGGCGTCCATGTAGTTGAAAAAAAAACGTTGGGAACTGGTGGATGCACCATGATGAGTGCCGAGTGCGACTGGCGAAAAAGGAGGAGCAGGCGAGGCGCTCGATGCGAGGCTGCCAGCTCACTAGCAAGGACGAGATGGCGGTCGAGAAGACAAGCCACCAGCACTGCCACCAGACTCACTCCAGCTCAGACTACCAGCAACGTTCAGGCGCATCGAAGGAGAAGACTGTCGGATTTCCACTGTCGCGGACGAACTGGGCAAGAATGAACACTTTGCTTGTCATGGCGTTCCGAAGCAGAAGCAGCCGTTCGAATCTGCTTTCGCTCTCCACGATGGAGGGTTCACAATAGCCAGTGCGATTTTCAGAATCCCGAATTCGCTTACCTGTCTGCCTGCCATACGACCATCAACCTCTTTGTTCATTGAGAACCACTTCGCAGGTTGCAAACAGTACTACAAAAGAACGAAAAATGGGAACTCGGTTGTATAGCGATTAGCGACGCTGTCACCCATTGGCGTCCATCGGTAATAGTCAGAACTACAGTACTGATAATGTGTCACGACCGTAGAGCGTGTATACATTTAGGGGTGCTACAACTTTAGCTAACGACGAGATCGCTCCTCGTATACGCATCTCCACAAACAGCGAACATTATCATCGTGTGGCGGGAGTTCTCTCTAACTCCTCGACAGCCTTGGTTACCCCCATGCATACATCGGTGGGTTTGCTTGCACGGCTTTAGGTAGCGAACGGTCTACGCAAATGAGTACCCTTTTTCTCAGAGGTGCCAACCGAGTCATCTAACGCTGATTGCGCCTAGCTACGATATTGACCTGCTGATCTCTGTAGACGATGCGGAGGCTCTAAGAATCAAGCTTGCAAGCATGGACGGGCGCTTCGTTCTCTACGGTCATAGTTTATATTATGTTCAGGCAGGTCGAATGACAAGGAGCAACAGATCGCTGCCCGACTTACAGATTCTTAACGTAGGAAGCCCTAGCGGCAGGGCGAAATGTGCTGCAGCAGGCCCTCATCTACGCCACGATAAAATCAAACCACCACCCACCCTACACCAAACCCACCTCCGATACAATCGAACTGACCAGACAAGGAATCTACGCCATGACTAACACCCTCGTCACCACCGAAAACATCTGGCTCTCCACCCGACACCCGGACATACGACGCCCGATACAATCCTTCCTATACCGCGCCCTACACAGCTCCCTACGAATTGGGAAATACTGGCGACACATTCCCAACTGCCAGGACCGCACGAAATGCTCACACTGTAACGAGCCGACCGAATCCCTCGAACATATCCTAACCACGTGCCCCAGCCCGGAACGACGGACCATCTGGAATGCCATCCCACAACTCTGGCCGGAATCCCTCCCCCCCTGGCGCCCCCCCTCCCTCGGCCAAATTCTAGGCTCGGGCTGCCTGACACCGCCGGATGACGACCACACCCCAACCGCAAAAGCACACTCCCGCCTACTCCGCATCCTCATATCAGAATCCGCACACCTCATCTGGGTCCTCCGATGCGAACGCGCAATTGGTAAACGAACCCACACACCGCGAGAAATTCAAAATCGCTGGCTAGACAAAATCAACTTCCGACTCAACATCGACCGCCGATGCGCCGCCTACCCGAACCGCCGCCTGAACGCCAAGTTGATCCGCGAAACCTGGAAACCCCTCATCCCCAACGAGCCACAGCTCCCCAAAGACTGGTTGACAAACCGCGAGGTTTTAGTGGGTATTGTGCTGCCTTGGCCCTCTGCTTTACCGAGGTAACCTGACATGTCACCGAGTCCCACACCCCCTAGTACCTAGGGCGTGCGTAAACGCATTTTCTCCCTCGGGCCAGCAGCCCCGGCTGCTGACATAGTGTATTGTGTAGGACTAGTTTAGACAGTTGCTACGCAATAACATCGCTTGTCCAAAAAAAACAATTAGGGGTAATATGCACTGAATTTTTCTGGGAAACATACATTTGATGTCAAACTAGATTTTGTATCCAAAACGCCGGATAACCCCGAGGCTTATCAATGCGCAGATCTCCGCCCAAACCACCTCCGATTACGCTTTGCCTCGATCCGCCTCATCACCTCTTGCTCAATCTCTTCCTCGCTGTCCTTGACCCCCATCGTGTACCACACCACGCTCAACATGCCGATGACAGCGGTGAGCACACATCTACCGCACTGATCAGCCAGCGCCTTCAGCAACACCAAAAAGCACCCACCCGGTCATGGCCAGAATACCCTTGGGCAACCAGCCGAGTTTTTGCGGCCAAGGTCCCAAAGGCAGCCCGGACAGATCCGTCGCAGAGGCATGGCCAGCTGCGTTGCCGGATTGAGGCACACCCAGCGCGGCGCATTGTTCGTACAGGGATGTCGGAACTCGTCCCACGGCTCTCTGCTGCGCCTCAAGCGGCGCTTCGATGAACTGCACCGCAAGACCGGCCTCGAGATGCCACTCGATGTGACCTAGCCAAATGGTGTTACACATCCCACGAGCGTGATCGGTGACTTACAGTGGAAAAGCCAGGCGCCAGGGTTATCTGCAACGACCCGAAGGGTAACGGACGAGCCAGTCTGGATGGTGACGGTGTCACGGCGCATGGGATTGGCCTGCCCTTCGATCAACGGGGGGTTCAGTGTAGGGTCCGTCGAATTGTATTGTTGGGCACGATGTACGATCTGAAACTTGTGACCATGCAGGTGGCTGGAACAAAGGTCAGTAACAAGATGGTCGAAAAGAAAAGGATCGCACAATGGATGTGATGCCACGTCTGAATTGTTGACGACAATATCGACGACATCAAGATGATTGAGCATGATGCTGTACGGTCCATATGCTTCTTGGACTGTCGCGTTGTCGCCGAGAGTGAGGACGGATGCGATAGCAGGCACGATGGGAGAATTGTAGACGTAACCGTCGAGTGTGGCACGGTTTGTGCCGTCATTCATGGTCTGGAACATGGCGAGCAACTGAACTGTCTGTGAGGCTACAGGTTGCGGGATGACCTCTACCGGGACGAGTGCGGTATCGTTGATCTGGTCATAATTTTGTACGGGACCTAGGTCAGTTGCGTTTTGTCCTGTGGCATATGTGATTGAAGCAGTAAGATCTGGGAGTGCAAGTGAGTGCATGATTGAGGACTAGCTGAGTGTACAGACTTGTTTGCAGGGTCGCAGGAACAGTGTCAAACATAGTGGCGTCCATGTTGGCATGGATGGCCCAGTTTGACGAAGAATCGTTCCTCGCCTGGACGAGGACAGAGTAGCGCTGTGCGACAGAAATGCTCAACATGTCTATCGGGTATTCTTGTACGTCTGTCTATATGCACGTCAGTTGGGTCGAGGTTGATGGAGGAGGGACGTACTCCGTCGGCTTCGATGATGTTCATCTGATGGCCATCGATCCAAAAATAGAATGGGGTGAATGCGCTGACATTGATGATTCTGAGACGATAGGTGCGGCCGGGCACAAAGGGTAAGGTTGCGTTTTCGTTGAAGCCTACAGCAGATGTTACAGGTGCGGGGGAGCTAGACTGTATGGGCGGCAAGTAGGAAGCATTTTGGGCAAAGTAGATCAAGCCGGAATCTAAACAATGGGGCCCATCAAAAGAGGTGGCAAGCGGAGATGATGGATTACCTGGTACGGGTTCCCCCCCGGCGGGGTTTGACATGCTGATGTAGCCTGGTAGCAATTCGGCGTGTTCTTGGTGGTACCAATCGCCGATTATGACGGTGAACTCTTCGTCGTACTGGTAAGTCTCATTGGAGGGATGCAATACGAGAGGGGTACGGAGTCCGTCGACATATTGGCCCTGTGCATGGTAAGTTGTGGGGGGACTGTGTGCAGAATGACGTACGTATGAGTGAGCGTGGGCCCAGTACGTGCCCTGCTGGCCGGAAGTGTTGACTGGGACGACATAGTCGAAAGTCTGGCCTGGAGGGACACCGCTGCGGACGATGTGAGTGGGGACTT
>JBBPOH010000505.1:0-12904 GCA_038091335.1 Phylloporus arenicola | reverse complement strand
CCATCAGGGCATGGGAGGCGTGCGCGTCAAAGGCACGTTTGTTGTTGAACATCGAATTTACGGTGTTCACGCAACCATATATGCCGTTCATGTCGGCGTCTGTATGGAAATCATTGTCTCTGCAATTGAGACGCGTACCCAATGCGTTGATGGAGGTGAGCGTTCGGTTCCTCTGTGTCTTGATGACTGATTTTCCGCAATTCGACATACTTGTCGATTTGCGGTAAACAATGCACGTATATCGTACGTTGGGTCACGATATACCGTGATACACACGTCTCGTTTACCGCAAATCGACAGGTATGTCGAATTGCGGAAAATCAGTCGTCATAACCGTGACGTTAATGTACTCACCTTCGTTCCAAAGGTCTCTTCGTGGTTCAGCCCCCTCGTCTACAATCAGAAAGTCATTGGTAGCAAGTGGAAGATCGGCTCAGCTACGGCCGACATGCTTCGAGCGGTCGCAGCGCATCCGGATCTGAAGAGAAGTCACACCGCCGTTTGCATGAACACGGTGCGTAGCACGCACGTTCTATCGTTGAAGTGTCGTTCATTCGTTCACTTCACACAGGTCGTCTGGGCACTCGTGTCTAATTTCCCTGCGTTGCTGCGCATGGAGGAGGAGCTGGACAAGGCTGACATGCCATTACGTCCCGATTCGGCCAAGCAACTCAAGGACTATATGCTTATGGAAGGCGATGTGAAGGCAGCCCCGCGTGGTGGCAAAGGCACGCAGTCCAAGACGTCGGGTCAGTCATCTCAGACTCAGGATGTCGACGCGCAAGGTGAGTATCACTTTACAACTGTTCGCTATCGTCGTGTTCTCGTTCACATATCATATCGCGTTAAGACGGTCCTGACAACGCCGAGCGTCAAGAACTCGTCAAAGAAGTGACCTTCATCGACAACATGCTCAAAGCGGCGATCAAGCTCGTCACGAAAGACGGCGTCTCTTCCGAACACAAGCCGGTCGCGTGGGGCAAATCCTGGTCGCGCAAGATAAAGCTCGACCAAGGAACAAGGAACCCTTTGGCGCGCACTGTCCCGATCATCAACGCACACACGGCCACTTGGGGCGCCACCTCCGGCAACAGTGAGTCGCGCATCAGAAAAGAGACTATCTGCGCCGCCATCGCCGAACATTGCATCACGACCGAATACCGTCTCCCCCTTTTGCTCAATCCGAACAGCGCGTCCGCGTTCACTCGTGCAAACATTGAGATTGCGTTGTCTATGCACACGGACGCGAACAAGGCGCGTTTTGTCAAAGACAACGACGATCCCCTGCTGCAACGTTTCGTCATACGCTGGTCGGACGACATCGAGATCGACACCATGAAAGCGCAGGCGTTGAAGTTTGATTGCGTCGAAGAAGACAAGCGCAACGTCAGGATCTTCGCAAGGAGGAAGGACTACGAGTCCATCAAGAAGGTCATTACCGCGCTCCAGTCGTGCTCCTTCGCCTGGCCACTGTCTCTCGAGTCGACCATCTCCATCGCGAAGCCTCGATCAGTCCGTCCAGACATAGAGGTATCTCTTCGTGAGCTCGTCATGGTGTGCACATTCCGATCTTTCACCACTCTCTAACATCACACTCTAATCATTCGTTCAAGAAACTTACCGAGAGCGCGTTTCAACATCGCGAGCAAGCGTTCCTCCCTCTCGACAAGATCGACATCCACGACATGACGAAACAAGACATGTTCGCCTTCGAGTTCAAGCGCCGCAAGAACACCAACGACGACGACGACGACGATGATGAACACGTGGAAGACACCACCGCCAAGAAATCTGTTGAGAAATCAAGGTGGACGCTCGTCCTTTTCCCCGCATCCAAGAACGAAGCACGTCGCCTTGCCGCCTCAGAGAACATCAACGTCGACGTCGACATGGATACTGGCGCCGCGGACCAGAACGAGAACGAGGACCCAAGCGATCGCACGCAGGAGCCCAGCGATGATGCCGACATGAACGACAGTACGTCGTTCTTTGTTTGACTTGCGTGCATACATTCGACACATACAATCCACGACAGACGGTGGACCCGGAGACGTCTCTATGGAAGCGGACAACGACGACTACTTGAACACTTCGCTCGCTCATAGTGTTCTCGTCCCACCGTTCACGCAAGCAACGCCAGCTGTGCCACGCGACGACTTCGACATGTCGCTCATCCCGACGCAAGCTACTCAAGGTAGCTCCGTTGCTATCGATGGAGACGAGCACATGCTCGACACCTCGACTCCTCTCGTGCCCACTCAAGCTGTCAGTGACAGAGGTGCGTCTTCCCTATTCTATCTACCGATTCACCGCATTTCGACCATGTTGTCGACTTGCGGCTTTTCATTCTACTTTATCGTGTATACATGTACCTATTCTACATTTCATATATGTGATTTTCCGCAAATTGACCATGTTGTCGATTTGCGGGTTTTTACCCCTTTTTATCGCACATACATATACATATTCTTCATTTCATACAGGTGATTTCCAGCAAATCGACCATGTTGTCGATTTGCGGGTTTTTACCCCTTTTTATTTCACACTTTACTTGTCTATTCTCATTCCTATCCACATATTCACCGCAAATCGACCATGTTGTCGGTTTGCGGTATTTTGCCTCACCTTGTTTCTATCATACCGACTCTAACGTAACATTCCTTTTAAGGTCATTCCATCGAACGTGCTTCCGTCGAAAGTAAGTTTCTTCCCTTCTCTTCTCTTTTCCGTTCTCACATCGTCTAACCTCATCTATACGTTCTACGTCCAGGTATCACCGCCGACATAGACAACTTGCACACAGAAGAGACAGCGGCTTCTCTTTCTTTCTCCGCATCCCCCCTCACACCTCTGCCGCCCTCTCAGTCTTCTCCGCTTGTCACCGCGGCGCCAGCTTCGTCGCCCCGCCGTTCAACTTCCCCTCTTTCCCCTCCACCGCCCACTCAGATTCACATTCCCCTCGTCTCGAAGAACAACAAGGGTAAGACGAAACAGAAACGCGTCAAGTCGAACTCCTCCATCGACAACATCCCCGTTTCTCGTACGTCCTCCCTTTATCTTATCGCATCAATCAATCAATTTATCTGATTCTATCCTAGCTCCTCGTCGCCCTTCTCAACAAAAGCGACCTAGAATGGATCCGAACCACGGCCAAGCCTCGTCTTCCACCGCTCTCCCCTCCGCGTCCGCCTCAACGACCACCTCTGCTCAACCACAGCACCGCGATGTCACCATGCGTGACTTGTCCCGCGTGGAAGAGGGTTATACCATGCCGTGAGCGTTCCTGGTTGCATCGAGTCGGGTCGAGTCGGGTCGAGTTGAGACGAGTCGGGTCGGGTCGAGTTGAGTTGAGTTGAGTCGCTGCGTCTTGTTCTTTCATCATGTACTGTTGCCGTTTCTTCTGCTTCTCGTTCTGTCTGTTCGCCCCTCCCCTCCGCGTGACGTCGTTTGTACTGGATCAATCATTGTACCATCGACGTTGAATATCATCACATCCCTTTTGTGTCTCTCTCTCGTTTGGTCCGCAATCGTCAAGCAATCAATCATCTAATCGATCTCAACCGACTGGTCTCGATATCACTTCCAACATCCATCCGCCCTCTCCCTCGTGACTCCTTGGACTGTCATCCCGCATACACTTTCGTAAGTTCCGTCCCCTCTTCCACTCACTCGGTTTACCTCCTTTCGTTGACCACAACACCAAGACGGTATGTTCAATCCATCATTTCTCTCCCTTTTCCCCCTCGTACCCTCGTTTCCACTCTCTATCTGTTCTCGTTTCACAGCTTGCCGCTCACTTCGATCCACCTCTGCGTGTTTATTTTATCTTTGCTATCGAAACTTAATTTTCATCTCGATCCGTTCGCTACTACTAACCGGCGCTGTCCTCTCCGGCCCGCCATGTCACTGACATATAGTACCATATTTTCGCTTGTCATCCAACCCTAACCGTCGTGTTCCGTTCCACGTCTGCACTTTTCAGTACGTTCTTTCCTATTTCTTCGTCGTCCCACTAAGTAACCTTGCTCTCTAGACACCTCCAGGCTCCTCATCCTATCTTCCATGTCTAACCTCCCCACTCCACCAGATGTCCTTATGCTTTCCCTGTCGTCTCAGTCTTCCAAGTAAGTCCACCACTTCCTCGACGTCTTCAGGTTTTCTCTGCTTCTCTTTGCAATCCAATTCAATTCAATTCAATCCTCTCCCTCACTCTTTCTAACCTCTTCCCTTCAATCCATCAATCAATCAGTCATTCTGCCTCCGACAACGACAACGACAACGGTGACAACCTCAATCCTGACTTCGATCCACTTCTTGACCTTCGTCCACGCTTGGACGCTCCATTCGACGTAGCTCACGTCCCTTCCCATCTCCACGCAGACCACCCCTACGCTCAATCCCTCATAGACGACGCCATCATGCGTTCCACCCGCCCAGACAACGACATCCTCGATAGAGATCACGAAGCCACGTTCAGAAACCTTCCAGTTCAACATCTCGCTCTCTCCACCTTGAAGAACCTCTATCGCAGACGCAAACACCAGTCTGCAGTAAACCTTCTCAGGTCTCGTTCTCAGGTCGTCCTCAACAACGAATTCTCCCTCTCCCTCAACAGTCCAAACATCGTCCCCTCCCTCAGACACCACTTCGTCGATTTCGCTCTCTATCTCGGCGCTCGTCTAGGTCTCGACGCCGCACTTCCTGCTCCACAGGTCCTCATAGACCACACTTGGCACATCAACCTCACCTTCTCCCGTCTCTTCAAGTCCTGGTCCGACACTCACGTCTCACTTCCCTTCTCCACCACCGGGCGCATGCTTTCCATCGGCGACCGCGGTCAGGAGGAAATATGGCTCGCTTTCGTCCCTTCCACTCTATTGGATACCCCGGACGCTCTTCCAGACATGACTCCCCTGACTGCTCCCACTTCCTCGCTCACGTCAGACCACGCCCACATGGTCGTCATGTTCTTCGCCTACGTCCTCACACAGATGCGCTTCCAGGATGTTTCCTACAGGATCAAGTATCCACATCCTATCAACTCGCAGAGCATCAGGGCATCCACCGCAATCCTGTAAGTTCAGCTTTTGCGTCGTGATCGCTAAGAGAGTCGCTCTACTAACTTGTATCATCTTTTTTTCGTACTACAGCGGTAGATTGGACGAGAATCATCGCTCGTTCCAGTTCACGCTTCCTCAAATGCGTGAGCTAGATCATCGCATCAGACATCACTGGGATGCCTGGGTCGAGGACGCCCCAGCCTCCTGGAAGCAAGACGGGTTTCTCGCTCAGAACTCCCCCGTCGCCTTGACGGTGAGGTACGGTCAAAACCAGCCTGTCTGTCATTCGCATCGCCCAGAGAACCTTGAAGAGGAGATGAGCTCTTGGGACAGGGACAGGGATTACGCTCACATGCGTATCGTCGCATTCTCCATCGCACACCATGTCACGTAAGTCACGCAGTGTCTTTTGCTTTCGTTTCGTTTCGTTTCGTTTCATTTCGACTCTCGACTCTCGACTCCTCAGCCTACTAAGTACTAACGTATCTAAACCTTCAACTTTGTGATCAGATTCAGGGAGGTGACAGAATGGGAGAACCTCTCGGGACCTGCCCTTCAACGCTTCCATGGGGAGCTCTACGACCTGCCTGCCGACAATCCAGCTCGTGTTCCCGTCGATCTCGCTGCTGAGGAAGCTGTCGACATGGAAGAAGAAGCAAGGCTGGTTGATGGTGGCGACGAACGTGAACGCCGACGCATACATGGCGGTCGTGAAATCCCTGTCTACACGCGAGACGGATTTCGTGTGAGAAGACGCATACCTACCATGGATGGGTACGACGAGTCTGGCGGTCTGGTGGATCTCACGAAGATCGACGCGCTCTTTCCACCGGACGAGAACGGAAAGAACACTTACCACGCCTATCCTCTTGGATTCACCAAGTCGTATGGAAACGTGCAGGCGAACAGGACCATCGCCTCGTTCGACGAGGCTTTGCGGGAGATCAACATCGTTCTGACACCCCCCATCTTGGATGAGGAAGATGATGCTAACGACGAGGACGAGGACGACATCCACGGCCTACAACAAGGGTCGCCCGTGCTCTATGGAGTATACTGTCAGATATACAACGCCATCGCTCACCGGGTACGAGAACAAGCACGATTTCATTACGTCCAATTGGGAATGGCGACGTCGGTGCTGTCAGGAACGATGGCGAACACTCAGAGTACGAAACGACGTTTCGAGAAAAGGAAGACGCACTGCAACAATGGACTACCTCACGAAAGGTATGCGGAGGCTGTGATCGGGGACGATCAGCCTCAAGCGCTGCGTGTGGAGCAAACTTTCGTGATAGAGGTTTACCGACTACGACCTAGACATAGGAAAGGAAGGTGAGCCTCTCACTGATTGAAGGCTCTGGCTCTGGCTCTGGCTCCTACTACTATTACTATGATACTGACTGGCGTCGACTGCAGGACCATCTACAAAGAAGTCATAGGGAAGATATGCAAGCAAGCGATCCATCCTAGGGCGCTGGATCCGATATTGAACTGCGTGAAGGCGTTCAAGCCAGAGGTGAGCCGGCGTTACGACCGTCTTCTAATAATGATAACAAAGCATGAATGATTGTTTCGCTGACCACGGTACTACTACTACTAATGTAACCAAGGTGATACCGAACCTGCTGAACTGGACGACATATCCATTGACATCGCTGATCGAGCTGGTGTGGAATCAAGAGAAAAGAAGTGGAATTCGTCTACAGAAGCTGGTGGACCCGTATCACGTGGAATTCATGTCGATGTTGGAACGAAGCCTGAACTATGCTCACACTGGATCTGGGAAGGTGTTGTGTCACAAGCTGATGCAACCGCACTATCTCAGTCTTGGGATACTTCACGATGGGTTTCCGTGTCTTAACCAGAGGATGATACCTTTCACGCAGTTGTCTGCGATGAAACTTCATGTGGAGACGAAGTTCTGGGCACGAAATCCGAGCGATCATCGACCCCTGATGGGGTCTAAGAGAGTGCAAGAGCTAACGTACGGGAGAGCGCACGCACAGGTGAGATCGATCGATCATTTTTTACCGCATTTCGACAAGGATGTCGAAATGCGGCGATAAATAATAACAATAATAGTAACTAACTCTAACTTACAGCAATCTGAAGCACGGTTCATAATAACTGACACGATAGACAATCCACAACCGTCGACGATCACGCCACAAATGACGTCGGCGATCCACACGCCGTTCAACAGCTTCTCTGACGTGTCGAAAGGTATTATGGATCGAGTCTTCAAGGTTGCGATGAACATCTACGTGGAAGACGTGAAGAATCTGGTCTCTAGCGTGGTGGGTTCTGAGATTGCGGGGATGACGAACACTGGCAACAGACAGGACAAGGACGCCGCGAGGATCAGGAAGATAGAGCTGAAAACGTGGCTGAAATGTACGCACCCGCTGTCGTACGAAGACAAGTTCGACAGTCTGCTGGCGGCGATCAGTCCAGATCGTCACAACGAGGGGGGGATACCTTTCCAGTTGAGGACGCCGAGCGGCGGGAGTCGACCTTTGTCGTTCTTCGTTCAGAGCATCCTAGACGGCGCTGAGAAACGTCGCGGACCTCCGTTCATTCAAGAGGGGATGTTCCATCCGGTGATGACTGCGGCGATGGAGCGTCTGAAGACGATAGCATGGAGCTTGCCCTGCGCGCGTCGTCTGGAGGACGAGCGGACGAACACGGTGGACGAACTGTTGAAAGCGTCACTGACGCGGGTGATAAGGAGGATGAACATCAATCACGTACCTTGGAGGTCTGAAGCGGGCGGAGAGGAGGCCGAGAGACGTCGTGGGAGACCGACGTCGAAGATAGTGCACACGACTTGGCTACCTCTAGGGGCAGCGGAGCCGAGCCGACCTGGAGGGACGAGCGTGACGCGAGTGAGATTGAATGCTAGACAGACGCGACAGACGGAGTTGGCGAACTCTTCGACACAGATCGCTCTGAACGACAGTCGGACCTCGTGGTCCGCGTGCGCACATCGCCTGAAAGACTTTCACAAAGTGCTACACAAACGAAGTCTTCCGAACGAATGGAAGTTGTCGTACGTGACGCACTCTCGATTCTGCGTCACAGTGTACGAGTGGATCAGAGCGAACTACGATCCGACAGGCGATCCTCTTCACGGGATCGCGATGTTCGTCTCGCTGATATTCGCTGGACTGACGCCGCGCGTATATCCTCCGAAGGTTCTGAACACGTCGAAACACTGGAGCATGTCGCAACTCGGGGACTACTATGCGAACCTCGAGTGGACGGAACGACCGGAGAAGAGAGGATCTAAAGAGAAGGGTCCGTTCCTCACCATGGTGGTATCTTTCATCATCGCTGTTCTGGACAAGCGTTCGCCGGTCCATGATCTGATGGGAACGGACTCCGAAGACGCGAAAGCGTTCTTGGAGAAGCACAGTGAGTGCACAACAACATGATCTATCTAATTAATCTAAACCTAAATATAATCTAACATCACAGCTGCCAAGGGTATCAATCTAACGAACGCCCTTGTGCGGTTCAGACTCGCGAAGCCTGTGGACAAAAGGTCAGGCAAGGGACCAAGATGGAATCAAGACACGAAGCCTGTGTCGACCGAGGCCATCAAGTCTATGTGGGACCGCGTGAAGAACCATCTGACATCTAACAAGGAATATGGGGCATACGACGCTGTTGTAGAACTGGCAGGGGAACACACTGCGAGAATATTGCTTGAGAACGAGTGGGTCCGCACCCGTGGACACGTCGCCAGCGTGCCAGGAGGCAACGGCAACAGACACGCGTCGACGAGCAAACGACGCCTGGAAGACGACGCTATGGTGATAGACGTGTCTAGTGATGATGATCTTATTGTTCTACCACCTAACTCCCGTGCAGGTCCGTCGACGAATCGAAGACGTATAACCTAGTACTGCTACGACGGACTAGTTGCTTCATTTGGTATTGTATCAAAAACATGATATTTTTTACCGCAACCCAACGAGTGTGTTGACATGCGGTGATGGCATTTAAGCGCTGTGAAATACCGCAAATCGACAAGGTAGTCAAAATGCGGTGATATCGTCACCTAATTCTATATCTGTCGCTGTAATTTACCGCAATTCGACGATGGTGTCGAATTGCGGTATATTTGAACATACAAATTGTCCGCAAGTCGACATGGTCGTCGAATTGTGGTAAAATCTACGTGCTTGTATATTTACAATGGTCAATTATGTTGCCACTACTCGTGACTTCACACCATCCGCGTGACCTTGAGCAAACTCCGACGTTTGTGGTGCGGAGTGCGAATTGACTTGTACACCGTTCGAGGTCATCACACCCGACATGCTCAACACACCACTCCTCTTTCCATTCCCCCTTCCACTCACCATGCCACGCATCACCTCGTCGTCGCGTCTCGTCTTCAGCACACGCCTATCTTATGCGCGTGTATTGGGTCTTCCCAAAGCACGCGTACCGATCGGCGTCGAGCGTCTCCCTTCTTGCCGTCGTGTAGAAGGTAAGTTCGCGTTTCGTTGTTGTTGTTGTCGTCGTTAACTTATCGCGTCGTCCCAGTTCGTTTCGACGGATACGATGGTGGTGAAGATGACCGTCAAGAAGGGTCGAACGTTGTCGTGTATGAGATAGGTGACAGGTGCGTAGCTATGCGTTCTATTTCAGCGTCGCGTTTGCTCACTCTCTCTTCGCGCTTGTAAAAGACTCATGATCGACCATGCGGGCGTCGACGTCGTGGCTCCTTCCAACAGGATGCGCGTCATGTCCTACTGGTACGCGACATTGGAGAAGATATTCGTCGACAAACGGAAGCCTCTCTCGGTGCGTCCACGCGTCTCTTTCATTCGTCGTCGTTATCTCGTCTCACGTTCGCTCACAAAGCGGCGCATCTGGCTTCAAGTGAGGTGGCTCTACCGTGCGGTAGACATCGAAGATTTCTTGCCCGCGTGCGTCGTATTCTCGTGTCCTAACTCGTCGTATGTACTCACGCGTTCAATCGATGTCTTTTCGCCTATAGCGAAGCAGACGCCATGCTTCCTTACGAAGTAGCAGAAACGGACCACACGACGATGGTGGATTTCAGAACCGTTCAAGGTAAGTACGGTACCTTCACGTTCAAGTCTGTCGCTTCACGTTTACTTGCGCGCGCGCGCGCCATGCGTCATCAATCAGATCGCATCGACGTCAACGTCGTCGACGACCAAGCCTCTTACACGCCATGGCTCGACAGCCCCGACGAAGACGCCATCCTGCAAAGATGGTCCGTCAACGTCGACATCGTCGTGGACGAAAACGGACGCCAGAAGCCCATCGACATGCGCATGAACGTGAGTGAGCACGACATTGGTGTTTGCGTCTCGCGATCGACATTCTAACCACACCACCACACAGCATTACAGTCGCTGTGCCGTCCCAGGCTGCGAACGCACGCACTACGACCATCGCTCTCAACAGCGTTTCTGCGACCAGTGCAAACGCTGGTCGCACGTCGACTGTCTATTCAACGCGGGACAGGGATCATCTGCAAGATACGCCCAATCTACGCTGCCTCCCCTTCCAGACGCACCAAAATTCACTCGCTGCCTGCTAACACCCATCGCGAGAGGAGGACCTTTGCCTCTGTTCGGCAACGGCGAGACGATCACGGCGGTCAGGCGCATCTTCGACGAATACATCGAAAACAAAACGCTGCAACCTGACTGGGAAGACATCGTCGACGTCGACAACATTTGGCCGTCCGAACTCGCTCTTACTTATTTCCGCTGCGTTTGCGGCAAAGCGTGTGTCTAAAAAAACAATCTCTACGATCTAACCCTAAGTGTTTACCGTTCTCCATGTCATATTGTAGATAATGTTTGTTATCTAATCATATATCTTGCACGCGTGTCATTACAGCGTCGTGATTCGCCGCATTTCGACAACAGTGTCGAAACGCGGTGAATTCTCTCTATGCGAAACTCAACGATGTCTCACGTTCGATAGATGTTCGCTTCTAAACTCGACAATCGATCATCAACGTACGTGCATGTATCTATGTACTGATCTATACTACTAACATGCCACTTTACATACGCTGTACAACGTCATTCGAATTTTGTCTACGCTCTCTTCCCTCAAAGGTATTTGACAACATGTTGCATGGTGTCTTGTGACCTAATCATCTAACTAATGACAACGAGTGTGAATCAATCTATGTGTTATTTACAGTCAGTCAAATATAAATATCTCTGTGAATGAGCCCTGAGACCGTCATTTCTAACGCTGTTACGTTGTTATTTTCCGCAATTCGACTAAGTCGTCGAATTGCGGGAAATCACCCGACCATATGTATCTATCATGTAATTTAAATGCTGTAGTTCTATCTAACATTCAGAATACAGTGTTCGTCTCTATTAAAAAAAACCTCAACACGAGTCGGTGTTATATCCTCGATGTGAGCGTGTGTATTCACTTCCGTCTTCGTATTCATTCAATATGCTTCACATCAATCAATCAATCTAACGACTGTGATCGTCACACCCTAATCTCTCATCCATTTGCAGATGGGTCACATCGTTGCTAACCGCTTGATAGTCTGTATAAGGTCGTGACATTTACGAGCTATTGACTGCAATCTAATCTATCATCTAATCTAATCATTGCATTTGCTAACATACATGATGCATCTAAATCATGTCTGTTGTTTCTATAAACAGGGTTGTTGTAATCGTCATGTAAACTTGAAAGTATAGTGTATAATTTACCGCATTTCGACAAACATGTATAAATGCGGTAAATTACGTCTAAATCTCAGTCATATGGCCATATATAAGGTGAAAGAAGATATAAACACACAGTGAGTATTCTAACATGGGACTAAAAACTTATGACATGGACAATCGACGTGGTTGTCTGACTGTTCGATGAAGATAATATAAGATATTGGCATCATTTTGCACATTTAATTGGCTAATATTTCCGCATTTTGACTACCCTGTCGATTTGCGGAAAAAATGGCATCCAAATACAAAAATAAATATACTATCTTGGGTTTTTGGTTTGAACTTTGTTCTTTTTTAAAAGATTGTATTATCTGTCTTAGGATTGCGTTAATCCTAAGATTCCATATGGACATAATTATTATCTTGAAGCGTGATTACATAAGCAATCATCTAACTGCCATGGTTCATCTGACCTTCGAAAAGCCTTTGTTCGACCAACATTTTATTATGATAGCGCTCACTTTTCACATATGCGTATGTATTGCCGACCAGATTTCTTTGGGACAATGTGATATGCTCACTGGTATGGATATTCCAGTAAAGTAAAGGACAAACATCGTGTGAAAAAGTGTGAGTTTCCGTGACTTGAGAAACAAATCAAAATGTATTCATGGGCGAGTGAGAGTGGTGCAAAAGTAGTCTAATGAAAATATGAGAAAAAGAGAGAGAAACATTTGAAGCTAGGAAGTCTAAGAATAGTTATGTAATATCAAGCCAAAGTTGAAGGGACAAAGAGGCACTGTGGAAAATCTGACCTAAGTTCAGCTTGGCGGAGGTGCGTGCCGTCGTGTGCCGAAACCTATCAATCTGAGTCCCCATTTCCAGTACCCAAAATGGATGGATGGATGGATGAATGGATGAATAAATGAATCCAACAATCACAAACAAAGCCAAACCAGATCATTTCCCATGCCAAGATCAATCGAATTTGACCATTACGATGACAAGTCAGTCAAATGACTATATTTTATTTACAAAAGTTTATTCAAGGCAAACATTTCCCGCCACTTTACAGGTACATTCCCACACACCAATAGACCATTTCCCATTACCAAGTCAAGACTCAACACTCACAGCTACCATTTT
>JBBPOH010000504.1:0-12913 GCA_038091335.1 Phylloporus arenicola | reverse complement strand
CATGTGCCCGTTGCACGACCGCGTTCTTTGCAAGTGGCACACAACGTTGCTCTCGTAAGCGCATTCATGTATCGCTGAAATCAATGCGGGCCGTTATCAGTCTTGCAAAAGCCAATAGCGTTCTAGTCCTTGCAGCTCATGACATCGATCATCAGCTGGGCTGTGTATGCTCGGTATATAACACCTGGATCACCCTCGATCTGAATTGGCCGCTGCACACGATCAGCTCAGAGCTGCCACCAGCTTGGGGGCAGCCCTTGTCGTCATACATACGACTCGATCCCGCGTATCATTTGGCATTCGACCGACTCCTGTTGGTGCTTCAAGATCCGCCTGATGGGGATGCCTGCGCACGTTGTGACCGAGTGTTGCGGGTGGCGGGGCTACGAGCACTGGTTCTTCAACAGCCCTAGACACGTTCATCGAGCGCGAACGCCGCGCCCCTTTGGCATTGCGCGTTTCACGGTGGGCAAGCTGTGGTTCCGTGTTCCGCAACAGTGGTGTCGATTCGCTTTGCACATGTCCGACCTGGATGCGGTGAGAAAAGCGGTATATTTCCGTGTACTACTGCGCTGACTCGTATGGCGTCAACCAAAGTTCGCTCAAGCCTAAAGGAGAAAGCACGTAGCTAGTGGCAAGGTGTACCTATCAGCGAGCCATAGCCTTGACTGATTCGGCTCACTGTAGATATACAGGTTTTCTTTTGTTGGATGGATTTGGTAGTGGTAAATAATGCCAGATGTGAGAATGGGTGGTTATACTTTCCAAAAGGTATCCACGGTGAGTCCTTGCTGTGTAGAACTCGTGATTTCACGGCGGACGCGTACTAGTGTTCCATCTTGGGAACCATGCAACTTGGAGATCTCCACGATAAGGCAACCCTTTCGTCATAAAACCCTGGACTGATAATCCTTGGGATCGAGACCATGATAGGCTCTCAAGGGAAGCCCTTTGCCTGCAAGATGATGAAGGAGAACCTCATCAGCTTCCCAAGTTGCAACCGACGGAATGGACGAATGTTCGACCGCGTAACGATCCGAAAACTGGGAACGTACAAAAAACAAATTCGTCGTGATAAAGAGCGTCAAGATGCTTCATGAAATATTAGCACTTGTTTGGTTTGGGCCAACATGACTTCCTTTCGTGTAATGCGGAAAACGTGGAATGTTCTGCGTAGAACGGCAAGGCTGTGTCGATTACTGGGCCAGCCCATTTTGGCATGCCAAGCGCCATCTGGCAGGAAAGGTGCCGGGTGAGTTATTGGCCAAGCGATTAAAGATGAGCAAGTGTCATTGGAACACACGCCTGGGAAGCATGGAGTGCGCACGTCACCGGATGAGCCGCAAGGGAAGAAGGGACTGACGAGAATCGGCGCTATTGAGTGAGACTGATAAACGCTAGGAGATAGAACATTCGTAGTATCTCATTGGCGAGTTCCGACATGTCCGTGTTTTGCTTACAAAGATAAATTTATTCAGAACTGGATTACGCAGCAGTGGCCGACGGGGCGGGCCTGGGGCGTGCTTGATGAAAGGGCTGTGACGTGATGGGCAAAAACTCAAAGACACGGGGAGGAGGTGAGCATGAGGAGGGGGCAAGATACATAATTAGACACGGACACAAGGCGTGGCTGTCGGGGAAGGGGTGGAGGGGTATGACGTAGCGGACAAATGCGGACACGGCCGGAATGATCTGCAGCCAAATAAGGGAGGTGTAGAGATTGGCGAGCTGCACGACGACTGTGAGATGGGACTCCATCTACAGGGCGTTGACTGGATTTTATTTGTTCGCTAGACCTGAGCTAGTTCGCGGAGTGTGGGTGGCGACGGAAGTGTTCCGTATGGAACAAAGGCTGTGTTTTCCAATGGAACGTTCGATTGTAGTCACCACTGACGCGTGGTCGGTCATGCTACACTTGGACAGTACTTAGTAAGTAGTCTCGTCTGTCTCTTCTCCTGGTTCGTATGTCGCCTCCAAACATCCCTGCGATCGTCACAACCGATCTCTCATCCCAACTCTCACTCGTACGAGACACCCCGCCCTCCCCACCGCCAGACCTCCTCGCACCCAACCCCCGCGCGTCGCTTGACATTTCCCGCTCCCCCTCGCCCTCCCTCACCTTTGTCTCCTCCAACTACGCCTCCTCGTCGCTCCCACCGCCCTCACCAACGCTCTCAACCCACTCCTCCGTCCACTTTACAACCACCCTTGCCCTCAGAGATAACAGGCCAGACGAACGCTCAGGTCTTTCGTCCCTCCAGCTCCTCAGCCCCTCGGCTATAAACACCTCCCATCGCAGGAGCCACGGCAGCACAACCACCTTTGCCAGCTCCCATGACGATCACTCCATCAACGAAACAGAGGTTGATCACGTCGCAATCCCATTCAGTCAGATTCGTCGACCTAAATCCGATGCCACTAGTCTAACCATCGCGTCCCATACACACCCGCTCTCTGATCTATCCAAACTCCAAACGCCATCTCCCTCTGACAGCCCCAAGCCCTTTCCAACGCCTGGCCAAGGCGATTCTCACTCAGAGCCACAGCATTTCGATTCTCACCTGGCGCAGGAACCGACGCTCGACTCTCGTCCGTTCCTTTTCGACCCGAATCAACTGGCGAGTCTCTTGGACCCCAAAGACTTTGACGCCCTCCAAGCACTCGGTGGCATCACTCGCGTCCTCCACGGCCTCGGCACTCACCCCATCCAGGGCTTGCCTCTTGGCCATCCAGACGACCACCGTTCTTCTTCTCCCAAGCCCGGCGCGGGGGAAGGCACGTCCCAAGGACACGATCGACACGTACGCAAACGCGGAACCGTTTCAGACCCAACTCCAACCGTGGGCGGCACAACTTCCGGCCCATTCTCTGCTTCGTTGGCGGACCGCAAGGCGATATATGGAGAAAACGTCATCCCACATCGCCCGACCACGTCTCTCATTGGGCTTATGTGGCTTGCACTCAAGGACAAAGTTTTAGTGCGTTTATATTCTCCTTTTGCAGAGCGCATTTCTTCATATTCAATCTTAGGTATTATTATCAATAGCAGCCGTAGTCTCACTTGCACTTGGTTTATTTGAGGACTTTGGCACGACCCTTCCTGCCGGCCAGCCACCTGTCGACTGGGTTGAAGGCGTTGCAATCATTATCGCAATTCTCATCGTCGTACGCCATCTCCTTGTTTGTTCGTCTCCTCGTCTCACCAGTCATAGGTGATCGTCGGCTCGCTCAATGATTGGCAAAAAGAACGCCAGTTTGAAGCACTCAACCAGAAGAAGGAGGAGCGCAGCGTCAAGGTCATTCGCAATGGTCGAGAGCATCTCATTGACCTCAGGGTAAGTTGCATTCATCCTTATGGTCCCTTTTTTGACGTGTACTTGTAGGAGGTCGTGGTTGGCGATATTGCATTACTAGAACCGGGTGAGGTGATCCCCTGCGATGGAATCTTCCTTTCTGGGCATAACGTCAAGTGCGATGAATCGGCCGCGACCGGAGAGGCGGATGCCATCAAAAAGGCACCGTACTCCGTTTGCCTGGCCCTGAAGAACGCACAGAATGGCGCACACCCCGGAGACGACACCATCGGAGGGCAGCCAAAGCACACATTATCCAGCTCACCACACATGGATTGTTTCATCATCAGCGGTAGCAAGGTACTGGAAGGCGTTGGACGCTATGTTGTCGTTGCAGTCGGAACGAAAAGCTTTAATGGGCGGATCATGATGGGTGAGAAGAACCCCATTTCTGCCCCCTTGATGTGTCTCACGCTATATTAGCCTTGCGAACCGATACTGAAAATACGCCGTTGCAACTCAAGTTGAATGTACTTGCAGAATTAATTGCAAAAATTGGAAGCGTAGCGGGCCTCGTTTTGTTTGGTGCCCTTATGATTCGCTTCTTCGTCCAATTGGGTACGAATAACCCTCCGAGGTCAGTCTTCCTGTAGCGCTGGTCTGTCACCGCCTGACTTTCGACCTCCCAAGAACGTCGAATGAAAAGGGCATGGCGTTTGTACAGATTCTCATCATCTCTGTCACCCTAGTGGTGGTTGCTGTCCCTGAAGGCAAGTCACACCGCATCGTCGATATCTCCAGCTAACATCCGCCAAGGTCTTCCCCTTGCTGTCACGCTTGCGCTCGCATTCGCTACAAAACGCATGTCAAAAGAGAATCTTCTTGTCCGTGTGCTTGGGTCTTGTGAGACTATGGCGAACGCTTCTGTCATCTGTACAGACAAAACTGGCACTCTTACACAAAACATCATGACAGTCGTGGCAGGATCCATTGGTATCCACGCCAAGTTCGCCCAACATGTCCAACATAACAACTCTACGACATACGAAGTCGACGACCATCGTTCCCGCCAAAGCACTGGCTCCACGTTTTCGGGACACACCCGAGATTTTTCTGTCGACCAGAGCGCTATCAATACTGTTCTTTCACCCCAGCTTCGCAAGCTTATCAATGAAGCTATCGCCATCAACTCGACTGCCTTCGAAGATGTAGATCCCGTAACTAACCAAATAACATCTGTAGGGAGCAAGACAGAGATAGCACTGCTGAACTTTGCCAAGCAGCTCGACTGGCCAAACCACAAGGAAACCCGTGATGCGGCCGATGTTATTCAAATGTTTCCCTTTTCGAGTGATCGTAAAGCTATGGGCGTCATCGTCAAGTTGAGGAATGGCAGTTACCGACTATATGTGAAAGGAGCGAGTGAAATACTCACAAAACTATGTGTTCGCCACGTTGTTGCTTCACCGGACGCGAATCAAGCTAGCGATGAAGATTCCGTCGTAGGGACCGCAGAAATTGACGCGTACGGTGAAGTCAACGTCTCACGTACGATCATCTTTTACGCCAATCAATCTCTCCGAACTCTCGCTATATGCTACCGTGATTTCGCTACCTGGCCTCCACCGTACTTGCACCGGAATGCAGACGACGATGTGTGTTGATCTATTTCGCCATTTTCGCCTCCTGACCGTTCTGTAGATACCTTATGAAGACCTCGCTCGTGAGCTCACTCTCGTCGGGATCTTTGGCATAGAAGATCCCTTGCGTGAGGGTGTTCGACAGGCTGTTGCAGATTGCCAGAAGGCCGGTGTCACCGTCAAGATGTGTACTGGTGATAATGTCCTTACCGCCCGTTCTATCGCTTCCCAATGTGGGATATTCACGGCAGGCGGCATTATCATGGAAGGTCCCGTTTTCCGGCAGTTGAACGATGCAGAGATGCTCGAGGTCGTTCCCAGGCTCCAGGTCCTTGCGCGCTCCTCCCCTGAAGACAAGAAGATTTTGGTAGAGAAGCTGCGTTCCTTAGGGGAGATCGTCGCAGTCACCGGTGATGGTACAAATGATGGACCCGCCCTCAAAACCGCGCATGTGGGCTTCTCCATGGGCATCGCTGGGACTGAAGTGGCAAAAGATGCCTCCGACGTCATCCTTATGGATGACAACTTCTCATCAATCGTGAAAGCCATCATGTGGGGTCGGTGCGTAAATGACGCTGTTAAGAAATTCCTGCAGTTTCAACTCTCCACAAACGTGACTGCCGTCGTTGTTACGTCTATCACGGCCATTGTATCTTCGTCAGAAACTTCTGCCCTGTCGGCTGTTCAGTTGCTCTGGATCAACATCATTATGGACACGTTCGCTGCTCTTGCGCTTGCTACCGACCCTGCCTCTCCTGTCCTTCTCAATAGAAAGCCAGACAAGCTCATGGCGCCGCTATTCACTGTTGACATGTACAAGCAAATTTTTTTGCAGTCAACGTATCAAATTGTCATCACTCTTATCTTCCACTTCTTTGGTCTACAGATACTCGGCCTTGCGGATACTTCGACAAACAACACGGTTGTGCAGACCGTGGTATTCAACATCTTTGTCTTTGCACAGATATCCAACTCTTTCAATTCGAGACGACTGGACCGCAAGCTCAACATTTTTGATGGCATACTGAAAAATTGGTATTTCATTGTAATTACATTCATCGGTAATTTCGTATGTTGCGTCTGGTATTTCTTTGCTCAACCACCGTTCTGCAGAGGTTGCCGTCCAAATTCTCGTCGTGTTTATCGGTGGTTCCGCCTTTCAGGTGACGCGCATCGGTGGTCTTGATTGGGCCGTCTCTCTAGCCCTTGGCCTGGTGTCCATTCCCTTGGGTGCACTCATCCGCCTTTTGCCAAACGGACCATTCGAACGACTCTTCGTCTTTTTCAGACTCCTCCCGAGCCCCGAAGCACTGCCCACCGTCAAGCCGGACGCGGAATGGAACGAAGCTATTGAACTTGTTCGTGACAATTTGGCGACGTTTGCCAACCTCCGTGGTGCCCGTCTTCGTTCGTCGTCGTTTGTCTGGAAGAGTCGTTCGGCACGTGTGCATAGTGACCGTAGAGTTCCTCTGTTCGTGGTCTCCTTCCTTGGTCTTGTTTGTACGCTAACGCTCCTCAACAAGACCATCCATCATGACCATGGTTCCTACGCTAATCGCATCTTCGATCGGGGCAGGTTGGGCGCCACATACACATGGCACACTCTCCGACCCGGCACGGTATGATCCGTCTAGGTCGGCGGCGGCACTCTGGGAGGGCCGGTTCCAAATCCACCCGGACACAAGAGGGGACGACCCGATTTTCCAGAAATGGAGTGGCCATCGCCTGCGACGCTCGCCCTCGCTTGTTTGAACTGGTGCATTCTACGCATTCATGATCCTATCACGAACGGGTGCTGCGTCACTCGACGATTTATATATTAATCGCATGGTAATCGGCAAGATGAAAGCAGGACTGGCCAAAGGCCCTGTACAACATTTTCCGCTCGATGACCATCCACCAAGCATGCAGTTACACATTTACACATTCACTACTTTGCACTTCATTTTGGCTCCTTGCAGATAGCTTATCCGTCATGGTAACCTACATACACAGTAACTTATGCCAACTCTCAACTAGACATTTGCCAGGGGCTACGCGACACACGGTTCTTTCAACTATGAATGCTTTTCATGCACTTCATGGCACGTTGCATTTGCATCACGACCGCATGTATATCTCAGATAATATAATTCGAATACATATGCCGGAGATCACCAACAGATACTGCTGGATGATCATATGGTGCAGAGTAAGCATGGGTACGCACACATGCAAGATCAGTTGATCATCACGAACGCACTGCCGACTTTCTCCATATTTGCCTCGCGGGGATGAACGCTACACAATGAAGGTGGACATGTATCACGCCTGTTTCCTGCGGCACGGACAGCATTCATCAAGACAGAGGTGACATTGCTCAGGGCGGGCGGACACGACTTGCAATCGGGGGTGCTGCAGTAAACATGAATAATGTATAGTATTTTCGAGCGCCAAGTGGTGACAGTAGGAAACAGAGAGCAAGACCGAGATGTAGGATTCGTATCGGTCCACGAAAGAGGCAAGGAGAGACAGTGGCGCATCGAAATGCTTGGCTAGGAGGGTTGATACAACATTACAGGCAAGAAAGGACTGGGGTGCACCACTGCGGCTGGAGGTCAAGCAGAGACAGGCAGGAGGAGATGGACACTCACGTCCGCGAACCCAAAAGAACCTATAGCTCTTTGACTGGTGGCGAAACCCAATGTCTCAGGAGGCGATCGTCTGCGTCATGTCCCCATAGGTAATACGATGCGCGTTGTTGTAGTACGAAAAGCTGAGAAGGAAATATGCGGCATACGCCTCTAAACAAGAGAAAGGCAAAGAGCGATAGTACTGAGACTAGGACACGGCCGATAAACGAAAGGAATGAGTTGAAACGGGAGTGTGCGCACAAAAGATGAGTTTCTCCCAAGGTTCTAGGGCATTGATTGCAAAGGTTGTTTCGATGACGAGCTTGCGTCTCCAGAGGTAGTTTCGTATACGCCTCGACTCCCGTACCATTGGCGGTGCAAGTGCAAGGCTGTGAGGGTTGGTCGTTTTTATCAGCGTGGTGTAAGTGTGAGACGACAAAAAACAGCGAAAGGGGCCTTGGGTGTGCCGTGTTTCGGCAACGGACAAAGACGTTGGCGGAGTTCAATCTTGGCTGGCGGACGCTCAAATTTGGCACTCCACCCAGATTTTATGCAACAAAGATTGGTGAACACAAGGTACTAAGATATAAATGAGCAGTACACATCGTCGGTATAAGATAGACGGAATGATCAAAGTCAATGCTGTCTACCATTTATCATTGGTGGACGTGGAGGGATAAAGTAAAACTCACAGTAGTTCCCCGTCATAGTTCCTTGAGTGCCGGATGGTCCACGAGATGCCGCAGCAACCGGTCATCACCGTCTTGGCCCCACAGGTAGTAGACCACACGATGGCGCATGATAGAGACATGCTGCGGTAGATACTGGTATAGCCCAGAGAGGAGAAGCAGCGTGAAAAATATGAAAATAGCCACTAGACGTTCGGTAAGATCTTTGGACGATGATGGTCCACACGAAAGAGAAAGCGTACTGGATAGAAACTTCTCCCAAGGCTCTAGCATAGAGAATGCGAGAGTCGCCTCAAACTTGGTTCGTTGACGCCATAGGTAGTTGCTCAACATTTCATAAATGAAGCAGGATTTCGAGTCTGGATTGCGAGATTGGGCTAAGGAAACCTTGGAAATGGTGGGTGCGATGGGGGGAAGGGTCGAATTTAACGATGGAGGGCACCGCAGTGCCTGCACGAATGTTGTGGTTTAAAACCCGGGAGCAAGCTAATTGCCGAGCCTTTTCTTGACTTTGATTCCTGGCACGTGACAGACGTCAAGTCAAGGGCAGATTGGTCGTTGCGCAGGGGGTGCTACCAAGTCAAGTACTTTACGAGGTCTCTTGCATATCCCATACGGTCCTGGAGGTTGTGCTAACCAATTCGGACGAAAGCTCTTAGCACTGAGCGGTACCGCCTCACGACCGCCTTACTGTAATTGACGGGAACCGTGCCCACGATGCCATGAATTCCGCAGCTCATCTAAAATTACCTTGTCTGTCTTTGTGAATTGCCGAGTCAACTTGAAACATCACACCCGACTGCTGCGCTTGTCAAGTGCTGTTCTACCGGGGCCCGCAGACACCGCAACCTGCGGGAATCGGCGTGCCTTGCCTCTCGTTCTTTCCGCTTGAGAGCCGTTTGAGTATTCGACCTATGAAGCTAGGCTCAATACGCCAAGGTAAATCTCCGATAGCCAAACCTTGATATCTTCCTCGAAATCATAGATGTCCGCATACTTCCATTCGTATGGAAATGACCAGCTTGTCGTTTCCTCTGGACTGAGTTTAATCCACGACCGCATTACGCTCCTGGTTTCTCGTCATCGGACACGCACTTTCCATTATCATACCAAAAGAACCTCCCAACTCATCTAAACTCAGGCAGTTAATTAGACATGTTTTTTGTGAAAACTCCCATCCCGAACTTCCGACTTTGAACGACAGTGGACGGCTGTCTAAAAGTTCCATCACCGCTCGATACAGCCAAACCTGGTCGCAGCTTCTGTCGAGCATATTCGCGCAACGGAGTTCCATCGTAAAACATTCCAGCTAAAATGTTCATCGCGCCAATGCTAGTTGGTTTAGGTGTCATGCGACAATATCAGCTCAATATCCTCAGCTTTCCCCTTGTGATCCACTTGCCTCCAGAGATTGAAAAGGGCAGGTCAAATTCTCTGATTCTACTCTCTCGCTCTAGTGGTTTGATGAGAGCCTCACCTCCCGTGTAACGACGAGAAATCATGGCAATATGTGCAGTCTAATGACCTGTATGGTGGGTTGTATGTAAAAATCGCGCTCATGGCATCGGTAATGTCTGCAGACTTACGCATCGGCATCTGCAGACTAGTTCAAGGAGGGTGGTCGAATTAATCCTAAACCTGTTTTCCATCGTCTCTGCGATGAACTGAGCGATCTCATTGCAGACCTTGTGATGGCTCTGTAATCAATGATGTCTAAAACGTCGATAGGCTTACCTGGAAAAGATTGTCCAGTTTCGAGGACCGTGGGCTTATCTTCGCTAAAGACTTGTCGATGACTCGATTACTGCCACCGAGCCTATCTGGCAATAAACGAGGTGAGGCGATGCATGTACATATACATCTTACCCCATGACCACCACCATCGCAGAACTCCCCCAAAGCATTTTTTCCCATGAAGAAGCTCAAATCAACCCCACTCCCAGCGATTCCTTGCCAGCTACCGCTCCAGATTCGACTGACGCGCCGCACCCTCCGACACCCGCAGATAATGCTGACACTAAAGCCGAGAGGACACGACGTATGGCACAGCTCCGTGCTTTAGGGTTTGCAATCTTTCTCGATTTCCCATCTCTTGCTAACTTTCGATTCATTCCATAGCAAGACTTTCGGGCACATACCAGATGTCCCGATTTTCACTCGTTGGGATAAACGGTGAGCGGTGTCACTACATCATATCTCAATCATCGGTATCAAGACATTGCAGCCTTGATTGCTCAAAATCTGCGGTTCACCGCTCGCTCATGGCCGGGATATGCGGAAACGGTACAGATGGCGCTTATTCTGTCGCCTTGTCCAACAAATACAAAGACAACGAAGATGGGGGCGATGTCATGTTTGGATGTCCTTTTAAGACGCTAATCTCTGTCTGACTACCATCGACAGCATATATACTGGCACAGGTGGCAGAGAGCGATGGACCAACGCCACACCCCCAAAACGTGTATGTTACTATCGTGCTGGACGTGGACTCACCGGGTGCTGATGTATTTTTTTAGCTCCGCGTGGGTCCACAGACGGAGAATCAATCCTGGGAGCATCCGAGCAATAAAGCACTGATAGTATGGAGGTCAAGCCGTTGAGCACATCCACTCATTGATAATCTCATTCCAGGTATCATTTCTTACTGGAAACCCTTTACGGGTCATCCGTTCGCACCAGAGTGCCTCGCAATACGCGCCCCGCAAAGGGTACCGTTACGATGGTCTGTACAAAGTTGCGGCCGTGAGTTTGTTCATCTTGTCGGATTTCGATCACTAATGGCTTGACTTGTAGTACTGGACGGCGAAAGGGCGCAATGGAAAGGTCATTTGTCGCTGTCGACTTGAGGTACTAAGTACTATACATTCGTTCCCGTGAATTACTTGCTGACAATTTCGTTGTTTGATCCAGCGTTTACCTGATCAACCTCCCATTCCGCTGCGGCCAATCACCATATCTGCGTCGAGGAGACGCAGAGAACGTCTCGTATCTGGTTTTGCCTCCGGTTCCTCATCGATGTCACACTCCACAAATATCCATGACCGCCCGCACGAAACCGGTGACACGAGGCCCAACCAGCCCAAGGAACTCACCGAATCCGATGTACAGATGACAAAAGAGACTGGAGGAACGTTGAATCCGCAGCAGTCTGAGACCGAAGTTGACTTCGATATGGGTGAATTGGATGTCGATGTAAAGCATCCGCCGCCTCCGTCTTCTCAGCCACGGTCTCCCCCTAAACCTGGTACTATGACGAGATACAGATGGGACAGCAGGACGAATCAGCTGATCAGAATCCCTCCTGCCGATGCAGCTCCGGATAGCGTTGTCGCTGCAGAAGACGATCGGGTCCCAGATGATGCAACACTCGTTCAATCTGAAGACGGCAATACCAACGAGCGTGAGACGGAATTCTATTCTGATTTTAGTGACCCAGACGAGGCATAAGCATTTGACTCGTCTTGTTAACAAGAAGAATGTTCGGTATACCATGTACTACGATATCTGTGATCAATGCTGTGTTGTGTTGTAGACCTGAATTTACTTTCTTTTTCAGAGTCTTTCCGTACGTATGGTCCAGACATAATACCTTAATGCTCCAGGTCTGTACGCTATAGCTCGTACTCGCCAGCCTTATGGCTTCCATGTTTTGCAAGTCATGCAATTGCAAATCGTCCATCGCTGTTACGTCCACCGATCAGTCTCACAGCTCGAAGTGACTCAATTTGCTTTTAGCGTGGCTCATGAAACCGAGACGTGTGCAGCAATGGCGTCAAGGATATCTATGGTGGAATGCACATATGAAGACGGGGTACCATCAACCGCAACCTCGAGGATTCACAGCTCCATCGGAGCTTTTTCTTTTTGTCCACGATCCATGATGTCCTCGTTCACTGCGGGCGATATGAGTACGTCCTCTATTCCGCGTCCTCTCGCCCTCGATCCGACTACTCGTTCACAGGCTCTCTACGCGCTTCTCCCAGACGACAACGCAGGTTGCAGGCCAGTGGCAGTCGACATCCTATGACGAGGAGAGTTAATCGTATGCGCCTATGGTGAAATGGTGCTGCTCTCGTGTGGCACCCGTATGAAACAGCTGTGTTCTTGGGCAATAAGATAACGAGTGCATCGTGCCCGAAATTTGTGTCTGTTGCACTCACAGTACTTGTGATGGCTCTGTAATCAATGATGTCTAAAACGTCGATAGGCTTACCTGGAAAAGATTGTCCAGTTTCGAGGACCGTGGGCTTATCTTCGCTAAAGTGTAGCAAAGCACCTATACCTGCACGGACAGATGAGTCGATTCTAGGCACCCAGGCAAGGTGCTCGGTTTTGAAGGTCACCATGAGATTCTGATGCATCCTCCCACACAGTGCGATGAGCTAGGGCCACAGATGATCGAATACCTCCGCGAGGCACAAGCAATGTACAATAAACTAATGCGACAGAAGAGTTTAGTATGAGTCGCCATGTGCAATTGCTGTGCGACCGTTGTTGGGCAGGCTGGATACAATTTGACAAACAGGAACATCGGATGATGGGTGCATTGTGTGATGACTGTTTTACTGAACAGGGACGGAATAATTTCGACCAGGAAATAGACATGGAATGCTTGGAAGGTGTGCAATGTGAGTGATGTCATGACCTTCCCTAAGATCTTGTTCACTGTATGCTTGTGG
>JBBPOH010000503.1:0-12922 GCA_038091335.1 Phylloporus arenicola | reverse complement strand
ATCAGAACTGAGGGAGGATGTCCACCCGACGATGGCGAGCGCAAGAACACTGTACGCGTACAGCAGTGCAACAAATGTCGCCACTGGCGCTATCGGGTAGCGTGACGCGATACGCGTCGTCGACATCGTGGATGCATTCACTGGCATTGCTGCGAGGATCCCCGCATTGAGCGCGAGCGCGCGCAGCATCATCTGCGACTGTATGATGCTCGAGAAATTGGTCGACGTGATCTCGGCGCTCATCACGTTCTGGATCTGCGGCAGCAAGTATGTCGATGACATCCAAGCGAGGAAACCCGTCGAGAGTGCTGAAGTCGTGTTGAAGTCGGTTAGTGACGTGGTCGCGATTGCGTATGTGTTGTTGGCGTTGATTAGCACCACATCGTAGGACGTGACCGCGCACTGCGTGAGGTAGACGACCGAGCCAGGCCAGGTGCCGTAGTACCACCCTGGTTCGCCATTGGTAGAGTTGCGCGCGTCGACACCCGACGTGTCGTGGCCTGGGATGTTGTCAAAGGGCAACTCAATAAAGAAGCCGAATGGATTGGCTCCAGTCCCGTTGGACCAGTTGGGCTGTTGACCCATAGTCGTCGGGTCGTAAAGGAAGGAGGTGAGGTTGTACAACGATGCATTGTACGCAGGCTTGAAGTCTGTGCATCCAAATGGCCCCCCGTCGATGCTGGTAGGAGGCCCAGACTGGTACAATTGACAATTAGGCACTTGGCATGTCATTGAGAGGCCGTACGTCGATGCGGTAAAGTTATATTGCCCGCCCGAGCTCATCAGAGGAGGAACAAGCACTGCCATGTTATTCGACTCCACGATGATGCTCGTGCGGAAATCGGACATGTTATTGGCGGCTGAAACGCTCGCCGCGAGGACGGAAGGATCCTCGATATCGCCCCAGCCGGGACCAGGGGGTAAACTCTGCACGACGGCATTGTTGTAACTCGCACAGTTCTGCCCTGGAGGAAGCGCCCCTGGGGTGAGAGCTTCCTCTGGATTAATGAATGAGTAGCTCAGTTGCATATAGCCAGGGTAGGGGCAAATCGTTTTGTTGATTGTTGTTCCGTATGGCATGGATGCGAGATCGTTCACGGGTGACACCGACGAATATACGACAGTCCCGGAAACAACGTGCAACCACAGGTCAACAAGACTGAGCACGAGACGTTAAAAGAATACGTCAGACAGTACGATCACTAGTGCTCACCTAATCGCATGCGAGAGGAAGAGGACAAACGCTAGAGCGACAAAGCTCGAGACAACCGGCGAATTCAGCATTCCAGCCCATCTCTGTCTATACATATAACGGCCAGATTGAAGCAATGTGAAGAGGTTGCTGGAACCATATATCTTCAACATCATGCCGTATCTACAAAGTAGAAATGTATCAAATGACAGCGCAAGGTGTAGGCCGTGACTTACTCGAGCGGTGTGAGCGGTGCGGGCTCGGTGTCCTTTTCTCCCACTGGCTCCGAACGTGAACGCAGCCACTCTGCCGCAATGCGGTAAGCAAGCAAACCCATAAGCAATGGGACCGTGATCGAATAAATGTGATTCTGTATGAGAAGATGCATCATGGTTCCCATCCCGCCACGAAGAATCTCATCCTTACGATGATCGTTGCAAAAGCTAATCCGTACAGCGTACTGGTTTGCATCCCGCCAGCGCTGCTCAGTACTGTGCTAGACTGATGTGAACCCTCCACGGCAATGATTGCACCTTTGAAGAGATGCATATCTTTGGCGGCAGGAGATATCGCGGGACGAGAAAGGAGATACCAGAGCATAACAGTCGGCAAGAAAATGCAAAATAAGAAAACGGCTAGGGCGGGAACAAGCGTCCATAACCCAAGATGTTTCCGGGGACCGACCTCCGCAAAAAGTGCTTCGTGGCGATCCCTAGAGGTCTCATCTGAGGAAGGAGGGGGATCCATTGTGGGTTTGTGTCGGCGGCTAGGGACCTTCGTGTGGGGGTTGGGACCCCCACAAACAGACCAGATCAACGTGTCTGCACTGCCTCCGAAAGAACTTTGTACTTCCACGGTTATCTATACAAAATATCTAGAATTTACAAAACACATTGTAGCAAGACTCATCATTGTCGAAGAACAATGACAATGGGAAGCTGACGGTGTGAAGCTGGCAGTGTGAAGCCGACAGCATTACGATCGTGGTTTTACGTCGGGTCCGAAGGGTATAAGTATATGATCATACATTCCAACTCGTTGCCAACTCTGCAAGCTACAACAGATGGCCTCTTCCGCACTGACTACCGAGTCGGCATTGCGCCAACATTCACCAAAGAACACCGAGGTTGGTTTCTTTGATCCCCACTTGCGCGAGGAAATCTATGAAAAGGTTCGTCTCTTCTGCTTGTGACGCTGCATGGTGTTGACATCCATCATGCCGACATTGCCCCAGTGTTGTCTTACCGTGAAATGCTAAGGCGTTGGGCCATAGAAGTGATCAAAAGGCAAGAATGCTCTACGGATGATACGGAGGAAGAATATGAGGATTCTGCGAGTGATATTATCACTGTCGTTGGTCTAGAAGGATACAAGCGATTTCTTGAAACCCTGATGGCTGCTCTTGAGAGACACAGGTCAAATGGCGATGCTGGAGTTGGGGGTCGAGAGCTTGTTCTAAACTGAGGGTCGACCTGTTCACATGGTAGCCTCGCACAGTCCTGGGTTTAACCCATTGTTGTTCAATTTCACTCACAGTTTCATGTTATTCTGGAGAGTCCAGCGTCAATGATAGGCTATTGATTTCTCCAATCGACTGTACTGGGAATCAATTGCTTGACGACGTCGAACGTTCTGGGTGACCAGGAAACGAAACCGTCTTGTTCGATGACCCGGAGGCCGAAGCGGAGCTACGCCAGAGATGATGTGCAAGGTGAGTCAGCGGTGCACTTCCTCGCTGAAACTTGGACGTTGCCTCTGGAAGCTGCTGCTGAACTGTATAACTGTTCTCTACGTGAAATGAAAGAACATGCGAGATTTGGCTCGAAATAGCGTGGAGGGAGCTGAGTTTTGTTGAACGAAACAGGCTCAAAGCGTTACGGTCAACCGGTCAGATCCAGGTAGTATGGCCTCTGCGACCGCTGCAGCTGTAAAAATGTCTCTTATTCCCGCTCGAAGTCCTTCTGACCCTGTTTTTAGCTACGACAGTTCACGTTCTTCGACACCGAGCCCGTCAAGGATGTTCACAACCCAACGAGCCCACCTGACCTGTTCAAGGTACAGCCAAGCTTCGCTGGTCTTTCGCCCCATTAACTTCTAAACATCAGAATGCCACAGAAATATCTACCGTGATTTCCTCGTCTCATGGCTTAGTCGTCGCGGACATCCACGGGAGTGTTCATCTTCTTAACCAGGCTTTCGTGTCTGTGGCGAGCTGGATCGCGCATGTGGGAGGGAGGGTTACCCATATGGCAGAAGAGATGAGCATTCTGATTACTATCGGGGTGCGTCTCCGTACTCCTCATTATTCCTCGATGTTGACTTGCAAGCGGCAAGGACGAAGATAACGTCCGCTCGTCTATTTTGAAAATATGGGATCTGGGAAAGATGGACAAGCGGACAGGCGTGCCTGCCCTCCTCCGCACCGCCAAAGTGCAGCCAACAGGGAAGCCCCACCCTGTACGCTCTGTTCTGATTTCCCCCGCTCGCATTGTTTGACATACTGGTATAGGTTACCTCCATCGCCTTAACATCGACGCTCTCTTTTCTTGCCGTCGGTCTTGCGGATGGTACTGTCCTCTTATATCGCCATTTGGACCAATCCCTACCATCGACATCTGCCTCCATTCCGAAACCTCGAGTCGTTCACGAGATTGCAACCGAACCAGTAACCTTTTTGGCATTCACATCTGCGCCTGCCTCAGTCTCAATGGATCCAATGGCGTCGACCGCGACCATTATCCAGACTCCAAACCCCCCTTTGACGCTGTCACTTGTCATCGTCACTACCTCCTCTACGTATGTATACCCAATTCTCCCGAAACCTTCCAGCCCGACGTCTGTCCTTGTCGACGAGATCGGGGCAGGTTTACGCTGCGCTTGTGTGGACTGGAAAGCACGCTGGGTCGTTTTGGGCAGAGACGAAGCAGTCGTCGGAGTAGCCAGCGGTGGAAGGTTGGGTGTGGTCAGCTACGAAGGTCTTCGCGCGCTCTGTCGTCCCCGAGAATCATTTCGCTGATTGACTCACTCAGGTCGCAAGTCTTCCTTGTACACGCATCTCAACTATGTTGTCGTAGTTCTCCCTGCGTCGACGCCTACGTCTGCGAATCTTCCTTTGAAAGTACCTGGGCCACGGCAACGAAAGCCTACCGCCGACACATCCTCATTGTCACATACCCCGTCCTTGGGTTCCGCAAATGGGGCCACCGATCCTGACGCAGCAAGGGTTGTGCTTGTCGACATGGAAAATAAGATGATCGTATATGTTGGGGTGTTCGAGCGTGGTGTCCGGGACGTTGTGTCCGTATGGGGATCGGTGTATATATTGGGAAATGACGGAACCGTTCGTATCTTTCAGCTGGGTTGGCTTGGGCCAACACTAAATATTTCTCCCGCAGGTGACCTGCTTGACTGAGAAACCGACCGGTACAAAACTAGCCTTGTTGTACGAGAAACACCTCTACTCTCTGGCGCTGTCCTTTGCACATACGCAAAACCTAGACACGACAGACGTACATCGGCATCATGGCGATTATCTCTACGAGAAGGGTGATTATGAGGGTGCGATGAAGGAGTATCTGCAAACTATTGGTGGCGTCCGGGGAAGTTATGTCGTACGCAAGGTGTGCCCTCATCACTTTTCTGCCCTCGCTCGAAAGCTACCCTAGGATATACTTACGTCCGCGCAGTTCCTCACCGCCAACCTGACTCCGCTTCTGATACTATATTTGCAAGAGTTGCATACCAATGGACTCGCAAACGCGGAGCATACAACGTTGCTTCTCAACACCTATGCGAAGGTCGGCGACGTCGCCAAAGTGGACGCGTTTGTTCGCAGTGAGGGGAAGATTGTGGGCACTCTGGCGTTCGATGGCAAAGCAGTTCCCGGGGAAGGGGCGAGCCGAGAACCACCGTTTGATCTCGACACGGCGATTCGTGTATGTCGCCAAGCGGGTTTCTTTGAGCAAGCCGCGTACCTTGCGAAGCGGTGGGGCAGGCACGAGGATTACCTGCGAGTTGTCGTGGAAGATGTTGGTGCCGGCAGTGGCGATTTAGGTGTGGCAGAGAAACCCGAGAAAGGTAAGATAGACAATGGGTACAAGGAAGCAGTAAGTTATCTCAGAGAAGTCGGAGGTGCCGCAGTGAGTGTTTGTCTCCAGTCCATTTGTTCTACGGTAACTGATTAATCTTGGGTCAAAACCGTCAGGCGGAATCGAACCTCGCTCGCTATTGCCGTGCTCTACTTGATAATCTCCCGAACGAAACCACACAATTGTTGATCGATCTTTGTACCATTTCTGGACCTCTGCCGCCTTCAGAAAGTCCCCAACCGTCAACACAGAGTGCGTCGGCGCCTTCGTATTTGGCTTTACTCGCCCTTTCTAGAGCACCTGCAGTACCCCCTACTTTGACAGGCAGTGACGGAGCTGGAAAGAAAGTGGAGAATGCAGAGGGTGAGGAAGATCTGGTGACAGCGTTAGCAGGTGGACCTAGCACCCAAACTCTTGCGCCACAAACACGGTCCACAAACGGCCCAGGGACGCAGACGCCTCCCAGACGACCGTCTCCGGCGCTCTTCTTTGCCCATTTCGTGGACCATCCCGGATGCTTCACGACTTTTCTTGAGACGGTGGCCCAACGGCGTTGGGGACAGGCACTGGATAGCGCCGCTGTCTCGGAGTCTGGCGCTGTTGCCGCAAGCGAGGATGAAGAAGCAGAAAAAAGGGACCAGGCTGCAGTGTGGAATACGTTGCTGGAGCTCTATCTCGATGAGGGGACAGAAGGGGACCAGGACGCGACATGCGAGCACCACAAAGCTCTCCGACTCCTGCAGTCCACACACCTTCCATACGATCTTACGCACGCGCTCGTCCTTTGTTCAAGCCATCAATATACGCCTGGACTGATCCTTTTATGGGAGAAGATGGGCATGTACGAGGACGTACTCCGATTTTGGATGGAAGAGCAGAAGGCGGAGCGTACGCCCAAGCCGGGTTCCACAGATCCAGCGCCTTCCGTACAGGTCATTTTGGCGCTGCGCAAATACGGCCCCGACAATCCCCACCTTTACCCGCTCGTTCTCCGGTTCCTCACATCGACGCCTGCACTTCTTACTGCACACCAATCAGATCTCGAATCCTTACTGGAACACATCGAGAGCGAGAAGATCATGTCACCTCTATCAGTTGTACAGGTTCTCAGCCGCAACGAGGTGGCGAGCGTCGGACTCGTCAAAGGCTGGCTGATGAGACGGATCAGGGAGGGCGCAGAGGAGATCGCGACAGTACGTTTTTCTTTGTTCCGTTCCTTACATTCAGTTGACGATGACAACCTCTCATAGGATCAGCAACTCATCGCTTCCTACCGCTCAGAGACCAAGGCAAGATTGAAGCAAGTCGAAGATCTTGTGGACACAGAGCACGCGAGAGTATTCCATGTGACGCGGTGCTCGCAATGTAATGGACAACTCGACCTTCCGAGCATACACTTTATGTGTAATCATAGCTATCATCAGCGGTGTGTCTTACTCTCCCTTCTTCTCCCGACGACATACGGTTCTAATTTGCTATCGTACACAGATGTCTAATTGAAAATGAGACCACCTGCCCCTTGTGCACTCGCCAGCATGGTGTCATCCAAGAGATCAGGCGAAATAATGAGCGGCTGGCGGACCAGCACGACTTGTTCCTTACCGAGGTAAAGGACTCTGGTTTTAGAGCCGTCGCGGGTGGATTTGGGAGAGGATGGCTGGGGATTGCTGCGAATGCAGTAAATTAGTTCTAGAGTCCGGACATCGCCGCCTACATCACTTGTCGTGCATCTCAGACCACTACCTCATGATTCATATAGTTAGCAGTCCTGCTATTCACGATCTCCACTACTTATACATGCATACGAAGCACCATTCCGGCACACGGGGAGCAAACATCTTACACATACAGATCTATTAGCGTTTGCGCTTCAAATTTGCCTTTGACTGCGGTCCCGATGCCGTGCACAAAGGACCGCGTTCCAGCGAGTTATGTTCCGATGTATCGAACTCGATCCCAAGGTCTTCAGCGAGAGCATTAGCGTCCTGTGGTGGTAGTGCGTCTGTCGCGAGCTGCCAAAAGCTAGAAGGAACCCCTGTCAATGTGCACACAAAGTATGGATGGGCGATGGGTATATGCGGACTGACGATGTGAAAACTTTCTTGCGGCGGACCCATTCGGGTCGCCACTTAGCCCACTCGGTGTCGAATTGAGCAAGGTCGTTGGATGAGATGAGCGGTACGCCACTACGCAGTGGAGCAAGTCTCTCCAATACACGGGTGATCTGATGAAGTTCGTGACATCAATGCGAACCACGTGTGCGAGCCTTACTGTCTGCTTTGCATCTTCTATCTGAGCCTCGAGTTCGACGTCCGTAGGCGCGCTTTTGAGCTTGCTGAGTTCTGGCAGATGTTAGACAGAACATGCACAATCGCAGGGTGCTTGAGGACCTGATTGCAAGTTCTTAACTTCCGCGGAGACAACGTTGTTTGCCTCCTCGACTGCTTTACATTCCGTTTCTAGAGCTGTCAATTCGTCTGCGCTGAGCGTATCGATGTTGTTCTGATCTGCAACGTAAAAGCTGGTTTTCCCTACACAAACACACTCAATAATATGGTCAGGAAACAGTATTTCAAGGCGCATATACCATATATTTTTTGCACGATCGCACCCTTCTCGGCCAGCGAAGCGAGGATTTTGGCTGTTGTTGCTTTCTGAACCGCACCCTTCAGGTTAGCTGATATGTCGACAGCACCGAACGGCCTATTCATCTGTTTGGAGTTAAAACGGTGATACTAAGTCTATAGAGGTGGGAGGGTGCGCAGTCACCTTTTTAATGTACTGCAAAATGGCGTCCTCGGCTGCGATACGGAGGTGTGTTTTGAAAAATTCTCTAAAGTAGTTTGTTAACATACCTTCCTGTCCTTTGAGAACCTTTACATCGTTCTTTGCTTTTGCTGCCATGATTGTCGGTTTTGTTCTGGGTAGATTAGCAGAAGATCTAAGACACGGTGCGCGACGCGACGCGACTTGCTTTTGATCACATGATGGGAGATCATGTGACACACGATCGACAACCAAGGAAGTTTCAAGTCACAACGAACGATTGACGAACGATCATTCAATGATGCCTTACATAAATGATTCCGCCCTATTACTGGAAGAAATTTTGCGGGTCATATTCGGTTACTGTTATCCAAAGCCTCGCTTTGCAACGGGGTCAGGCACCAACGGCACCGACCTTCAAGGAGCTAGCGCTCGACGTGTTATGGGTAGAGTTGAGTGATATAACTGCTCTTATGCATTGTCTTTCCGAAGCATTTCCGAATTATTTCAAAAACTTCAGATGTCGGTGATACGATAAAGGATTTCCTGAGGGAGAGGTCGTTATTGATATACACACAGATCCATCATATTATTTAGAAGACGGCTGAAAGAAACTGAGCGGGTTCTGTCAAAAGCTACGCACGCCGCATCTTTACTTGCCATTTACAACCGATCCATTCTTTGGGAGTTGAATTTCACCGTCACAGATGAAACCCTTCCTTTCATCACTTTGGTACAGAAGTCTGCGCCTTCTCTCTTCCTTCTCATGCATCAAATATCTCATTGTGCGAGAGTTTCTGTTCCTCTCTTGGCTCTACCTGCCGAAACATACAATTCATGGAGATGTTTGCTGTCGTTCGGAAAATTTCGATTGAATTCGACCATATCATGATTTGACAGATTCGTTTTTGGACACAATCTCAGTCAGGTCTTGGATTTTGGCTTGGACATCAACACACTCGCTCTGCATGCAAAACGCACGGCCAGGTTGAAATGAAAGCGTGGTAGGCTAGGTGTCTGGGAGAGGTGGACGAATCAAACCACACCCTAGAACCGCGTGCTTGTCTTTTCCGTCCTAGAGCGTCTTTGGTTAACATTTGATTCGGATTTCCGAGCTGTTTACCAACATCCGGCTTCGCGCCCTGACCTGCTTGATATCAGGCCTCCTGAACACTTCATTGAGTCGTTCTCAGAGGCCTTTCCAAGATACTGCAGCTGCAAATGGGATGTTGCTTTGTCTATCGTGGAAGCCCCATTCTTGATTTTCCGGCTCAGGTCTAAGAACGTATCATGCCATACAAATCAATATCAACTGGACCATAGACCTGCAAAATAGTGACTTACTGGAGCTTGCATCTTCATCTTCATGCCAGCGATTCTTATCCCCGTTGCTCTGGCACAAATCCTGGGGAAATCTCCGCTGTTATCATATTTTTTTGCCTAGTGGTATAAGATACCAAATACTTATCTGCGTAGAAACATCCCTACTTGGTCTTCCTATTCATGTTACGAATGAGCAACAACCATCTACATTTAACCAACACCAGCCTGCCGGTCGTCAATATCAACTAATTGTAAGCATATGTGCATGGTAGCATATTAATTGTAAGTGTAGATCTGTCAAATGAAAGACCAGAAAACCTGGCGACATTACCAAGGCGTTAAGCCATGCGGCTCAACGTGTACGCGACCCGCTAGCCTCGAGCCTCGATCCGATCCGGCCCCGCGCAATGCACGACCGTCGTTTATGAGAGTGCTGCACATCAGGCCGCGAGAGCTCTGCCCCACAATAAACGCAGTAGCTCTTGACACGGAGGTGACAAGCAACAATGTGCCTCGGGAGATTCTCTCGCTTCATGGGCTTCCCGCATGCCGCCCAGGGACACTTTACAGGATCCCTTCCGGCACCGTTGAACCCGTGGGCTTCCTTGAGGTGCTGGCGTACGGATTGCTTGTTCCCCCTCACTTGGGCATTGCAAGGGGAGCCGTCTTCCTTCCTACACAGGCAGGGATAGAGCGTACGCAAGGGGTCCTCCGTGGGGTTCGCAACGGTAGTTGGGGCGTGCGGGGCTGCATCTGCGATGGAGCTTCCTCTGAGTTCATGGAAAGTCGCCGGTGTCGATGGGGGGAGGAGCCTAGGTTGAACTTGGGTTTGCTCGGGCAGGCTCACAGGACTGAGCGGGGCGTCTATCGGTTCAGGGAAAGCTGCAGGATGTAGTTGCGCAGTAGAGGAGTACGGAAGCCCGGACAGATTGGGCACAAAGGGGGCTTCTGAGATTTCATGGAGTTGGTGCAAAGGAGGTTGGTAGACGTGAGTGATAGTATACAGAGGGTCCACGGTGTTCATGACAGGTGTCGTATGATGAACAACCGGTTCCTGGAATCGCGGACCCGAGTTGCTTGGAAAGGGAGGGGACACGTCCAGAGGGTCTGAAAAATAAGGGAATTCCAGGACTGCAGCGGGATTGGGGACAAAGGGATAATAAAGTGGAAAGGTCCTGTCGGAAAGATAATTAGGACAACGTCGCCTGCCGAACAATGGGATTCATACCTCAGGTAACAATTAGAAATGGGGGAATGGGTCTGCCGTTGAGTTGGCACCTCTGGACTGGTAACGTGTAAGGGATCGGAGGTGCCGACGTCGACGGCAAGACGAGGAGAAGATGTCGAATTGAGGCGGCGTGTCATGATTAAGGAGAGACAAACCCTTGAGGGGGGACAAGTGGATGAACGGTGCGCGTCCCCTTATATATGAAGGAGCGAGCGCTTTCGTCCCTACCCTCTATTTCTTGTGGGAAGTACCCATCTGGAATTAGATAACTTGGCACGCACCAATCTGAATTATTAAATAAAATCCAAAGAAGGATTATGTCGACGAAGATGCATCAAACGTAAGTTCTGGAATCCCCCAAAAAAGAAAACATGAAGTGCCAAGGTACAAAAGATGGAGGGTCTCCCTAAGAACGTGCGACTGTATGGTGGCCGGCCAAATACCGGGATCTGATTAGTACGCGGGCACTAGCGGACCTTGCTATGTTGTCTGGGACGACGGATAACGATGGCGAGCGCGTTACGTTTGTTAGCGCCTACAGGAATCCATAAGTGATATGTTGGGTTGGAACGGATCCGAAAGCCACGCTGGCAGCATTGGTTACTAATGACAGAACTCTGGATTCCGTGTGGGAAGAGGCACAAGCGCCACCGGGACCATTCACCATCCACCGTATGGAATGATGTCGAAGTCGTAATGGTCTTCCAATTGAACTGACTCCTCTTGAACACCCTTGACCGTAACCGGTCTCTGCAGTATTATCGTGCCAACCACCACTGCGTCTTCTTTTTCGAAAATTCGTTGTCATTTCAGTGATTGGCCGTATATGCAGACAGCGCCAGGTAGCTTGAAGCCTTCAAAAGGTTCCGATCCAAATGATATGACCTAACGACATCACCAGATAAATGCAGATCCCTGAGGGGTCATCATCGAACGATAAATCAGATAAACAACCATACATTTACATCCCAAGACTTTTGAATGTACGAGGTGACTCCTCGAGCGAATGTCCATGTGGCCCGGCCACCATCAGGGTCAAGTGACGTGAAAACATCCGATGCCAACGATCTATTCATAGCGTGCTCGGAGAAAAGTCGCTTCAGAGACTTATCGAACGAATCAACGCGCGCTCTATCTCATCGAGGCGACGTGAGAAGGGTGGTAGCGAGGCGGAATACGAGGCAGGTCAGCAGGACCGTTGTATACGATTGAAATTCCGTCCCCAGGACAGATAGGCTAGGATATAAAGTGCCTTCGCAATCAATATAGCTGTGCGAGTGTTTTAAGTGACCACAAGTAGCACAACGGCATCATACATGTGATGCATTATAACGTGGTTAACTCTACGTCCCTTGTTGATCATCGGAAGTTTCGGACTTAAGCACACAACTGGACCTACCGGATATACCCATTGAATGCTCCCCAGAGAAAGTGAGGTGGAAAAATCTGTGTTCGGGGATTCAGGTGTGTACGGTGGTTGGTGAGGACATTGACTCTGAGAGCAGGGAAAAGTGAAACTACCCAGATCCTCAAGTACTACGAAAGGATAGGTCAAGCTTATCCCCCCACTCAGGACAGACTTGTACAGCGTACGCACCCGGTGATTTTTCCCAAACAAGATGGGTTAAAGTCTCTTTGCTATTTAAACCTTCAATGGGCCAGATGAAAGACAATTAATCGACCAAGAGCGGTCTTGCCATGCCCCAGGCTCGGATCTTGGAAAACGTTGCGTGCAAATGGTTTTCTGGCGTCTCTGGACTCAGAATGTCGGGTGTTGCAATGTTGACCTCGCCGACCCTCAAACTTTGAGCTTGCGGTGACGATAAGGTTTCGAGCGCAGATTGAGGGGGCAAGGATTGGTTCCAAACAAAGATAAATACCACCTTCCACATTCACAAAAAATGATTTCATAGATCCGTTACGTGGCAGACGAGCGCTCAGGAGGTCGCAACCCTCTTGGTGGAGACAATGGCTTATCCAACGTAAGAGCATGTCTTGATAAATGGCGGGTCCCAAGTCTGACTCGGGGATCTGGAAATGTACATATGGCCCCCTTGATATCTCAGGGAGCAGACGTCACATGTCACAAACCGCACAGGGTGTAACCCTAGCGCAATTGTTACACATTTGCTGCCATGAGCATTAGGATATAACGAAACTGGTTGTCGGGACGACTGATAGCTGTGTTCTCGCCAAGCCTCGTACCAGGCTGTACTTGAAGTTTCACTGACCCAACGATCATCATGCAATAAATCTCCCGGTCCCGCGGCCACGCAAAACGGCAAACGTTTCCCTTGCATAAAATAAAGTGAAATGAAGCGACGT
>JBBPOH010000502.1:0-12952 GCA_038091335.1 Phylloporus arenicola | reverse complement strand
GGAGAGACCCGCACGGGTGACCCGTACCCCCGCACGCAGGGATGGACGGGTACGGGTATTGTCACGGGTCATGTAAATGTGACCCGTACCCGTACCCATGCGGGTACGGGTTACCCATACCCGTGCTGTGCCCTAGTCTCAGATGCTCCAATGTTTCCTGGCCGGCTGATGATGTCTTCGTTTTGCATGAATTTGATTTCCCAGCCACTTTCTATTCCCACCCTCTCTTCCATTCCCATCCCTCCCTTACCCCAACCGCTTGAAAAACATTCCATATTTCGACGCATTACTGTTCGTTCTGTGCGTGTTTTTTTTCTTGTCATGACGTTACGTTAACAAATGTTGATGGCAGACACTGCCTCTGCAGACAGCTGTATTTTGGGTGCGATGCAGCATCCGGTTTTTGCGTCGAGAGATGCTGGTCGCGAATCTTGGCGTTTAATTGATGAAAATGTTGCTGGTCCTTCCTCACAGCCTTCACAGCTTGCTGTACAGCATGCTGGCCCTCGTGATCATGAGCTGACGATTGCGGCACAGCGTCTGCAGGATAGTCTTCGTTGCATCTCAAATAAGAGACATGCTTTACAAAGTGCAGATGCGTTGCAAGACATGTGCTCTCTGCATGGCATGCCTGTTCGTCATTGTGATGATGATATTCACCGTTTTAACTGGCTGGTTCACTATTTGTTGACCGGCAATTGCATTCATGCCGTGTCTGTTCCTGACGCAGGTTTGTATGAAGACTCAGCGTGTGCTGACATTTCGATTGAAATCAGGACCAGTGCACACATCATTTCTTATGTTGTGAATTATGTTTTAAACTGATTGACATTTTATTCTACTGATTCGCTATGTCAAATTGTGAATGTCGTAACCCAATGCACTGATGACGAAGACGATGATCGGAGGACTATTGTTTCTCACTTGCGTTCCTATTGTACGTCATCCCAGGGGTGCCATGAACTGTCTGACAATGTAGTGACAATGTTTATGCAGTTCGAAAGACTTTCAAAGGCCTCTTTGACACATATGGCTGTCCAGCACGGAATGTCTATTATTGGTAATCATGAAGTGGCTCGCAATTCCGTCATGTTGCATATCATCAAAGGCATTTGTGCATTGCCCATGAACACTGATAAAGATGGATGTGCTCATGTAGTGCAACATTTTTCTGATCGTGTTAGTAATTGTAGCAATCCATTACAGCTTCGAATCCAATTGTTGTCTGAAATCTATCAAGGCATTCCACTTTGGCCTTTACAACGGTTGTTATGCCTATGCAACATAACTTTTGACACTAATGCAAACTTGAAATAACATCATCATGTATTAAAAACTTTCATTGATCGTTTACGTGTGCAAGCGGCCACATGGATCTCCAATGAACATATTCATTTCTTTGAAACCTCTTGGCCACAAACAATTTCGGAAGAAGAGAAAATTGAGATGCTGCATAGATTTAAAGACGAAACATGTTCAGCCAGTCTTCGAGAGTTTGTATGTGCTAGTTGCAATGGCAAATACAACGACAAGATTGGTGCTGAGGTTCCAATACGGGATATCAACATACAGTTGCTCTTCCGACCTGATCGACGCAAGGTCGACGGGAAAATCATTGATGATTTATGGTTAGATACTTCATGCGCCCCTCCACCATTTCCTGCTTTTGGCGGCGCTCTGCAGAACATTCTGATCGCTTCGAAAGGTTTGATTATACATGACGGAGAAACCATCACAATGAAACTTTGTCTATTATGCTTTCGAGCATTGAAAAGAGGTGTCACTCCAGATTTAGCATTGGCTAATCATTTGTATGTTGGGGATGTACCTCCAGAATTGTCTGGTTTGACCGTGGTCGAAGAAACACTGATCGCACGTTGTCGAGCAAAATTGAGCATCATACAACTGAAAGAGACTGTCAAAGGTGCTACGCCCAATGCACAGAGAGCAATGAAAGGTCATATTGTTGTTTTTCCACAGCAACCAGAATATATATTGGATTTACTGCCACGGTCAGTTGACGACGTTGCAATGTACATCTGCGTGCTCTTTGTAGGTTCGAAACAGCCAATGGCCGAGTGGTTGTGTCGGCATGCACGACCACTGGTCGTACAGAAAGAGAAGATCTGGCAAGCTTTGCTGTGGTTACAGAACCACAATCGATACTACAAAGACATTCAAATTGATTTGGATGTGCTACACAGCTTACCAGAGGAAGACATACTTCTGGTGCATATTGAAGTTGTACCGCCGTCAAGCGGTCAGGAAAGCCTGGTGTCTGGGTATGATCCTCAGACAACTCGTGAAGGGACACAGACTCAACCTAATGAAGCAGATGTCTTCCAATCCGTGGTTGTCACCAATGTAGACGGCAATTCATCGCCTTCTGTTTTGCAAGCAGCTGCGATGGAACATGTGAAAAGAAAGGGAGCACTTTACATTCAAGTTCCTCATGGAAGTCGACTGGTCGGAGATTTCAATAACCCATCACTGCTACCCATGATCTTTCCCACATTGTTTCCTTATGGCTTGGGAGGGTGTGAAGATTGTCGCTGTTCTCGTCCTGTTTCGTTGCAAAGACACATTAAACATCTCGTCGATCTTGCCGACTCCCATTTTCAAATGCACTACTCATTCATATTCATGGCTTTTAACCTCCTACAGCGTCGACACATTTTGCTACATTCCAGTTTGCAAGTGAAACAAAGCTTGTTCAATGCATTCAAGGCTCAATTTTTGCAAGTGTCTTCGTCAGCTGTTTGGACTGTATCAGAGCGAATCCTGAAAGGTGATCGTTGAACAAACTTTACTTCTGAAGAAATTCAGGTTCGTGACCTTCTCAAGCAGGTTAGTCATGTCACTGCTCATGTTGATGGTGCGAGTGCTGCACGTGCCGTCATGCGGAACAAAATCCGTGGACTTATGATTGACAAAGGATTGCCAAGTTTTTATATCACGATAAACCCTGCGGATGTCTACAATCCGATCATAAAATTTCTTGCTGGAAACAACATCAATATCGACGCTATGACATCCGACCAGGTTCCCTCATTTTGGACGCAATCTACGTTGGTCGCCAATAATCCTGCAATTTGTGGCAATTTTTTCCACATTTTAATGGATGCTTTTGTGAGGATCCTACTCAGTTTCAAAAGCTCGTCCGCAGAGCCCAACAAAGGTGCATTGGGACATGTTGCCGCATATTATGGCTGTGTGGAGGCTCAAGGCAGAGGCAGCCTTCATTGTCACATGTTAATTTGGGTTGTTGGAGGTCTGAATTCGAATGAGTTGAAGCATCGTTTAACAAACCCTGACGAACATGCTTTCAAACTTGCGTTACTAACTTTTCTCGAGGATACAATTTCCACATCTATTCCAGAAGATCCCCTTCTGGAAGAGAATATCCCATCCGCTTCGTTTCATCCCTCGTCAGTGTGAGTTCCCGTCTCAGATAATATAACTGATGCTGAGTTGGAACACAAACATTTGCAAAAGGATATTTACTTTCTCGCACAAAGCACTCAAGTTCATCGTCATACTTCCATGTGCTTTAAATATTGGCGAGGTCCACCAGAACCACGAGAATGCAGATTTGGACTCAACCTACGGAATTATCAAGTGTTAAGTACTGTCGATGAGACCACAGGGGAAATATCACTTTGTTGTTTGGATGGAATGGTCAATTATTACAACGAAACCATACTTGCTGCCATGCGCTGCAATATGGACATTCAGTTTATCGGCTCAGGACAGTTGGCTAAAGCGATACTGTTCTACATTACGGACTACATTACGAAGACTCAACTAAAAATGCATGTAACTTACGCCGCATTGGAGTCCGCTGTTAGTAAAGTTGGTGAGTATGATCCATTGGTGGACATCCTAGCAGATAGAGCAAAATGTTTACTGCAAAAATGCGCGTATTCATTGATTTCTCATCAGGAATTATCAGCTCAACAGGTATGTTCGTACATTTCAGGATATGGAGATCATTATACTAGTCACTGTTATCGTAATCTGTTTTGGACAACATACAAAAAATTCCTCAATCATGAATTGCCGAGTTCAGAATGCAGCTGAATCAGCGAACATGATCTATCTGCTCATAAACAGCAACCTCCGACCACCATCTCTACCCCATCATCAGAATTAGACGAGGACAAGGATGACGGCACTAACGATACCGACAGCATTACCAGCAAGACAACAGCTGACTTGCCTGAAAATGAATCAACATTGGATAGTGACGAAAGTTTTGTGGATGTGGATGATGCAGGAAACATGGTATTATGAGCAACGATCGTCGATGATTATCGATTTCGCCCTTCTCAATTAGCTGTGATGTCAATATGGGAATTCTGCGAAGGAGTTGACAAAATTTGATGCCGTGAATCAACGGATGAGACAGATGATGAGGAAGTGAATGATGATGATGTACCGACAATGGAACGAATGGACTGTGCTTCGCAGCACAAATTCAGATTTATGCCGAATCATAGCGACTTTTGCACTCACATAGCGAAAGTACACCATCCACATGACCGATTGATATCTATCCCGGCTGGCGAATCTTTGCCTTGAAAAGACCATCCTTCCAAAGCTCATTATAGCAAATGTATGCTGATGCTATTCAAACCTTGGCGACGAGCTATTGACCTTCGTGGAAATCATGAATCGTGGACGATGGCTTTCAAGGAATGGAAGAATGGACTGCTTGAAGACGATCCCATCGTTATAAAATTAAGTAACATTCAGGTTTTACATGAATGCAAAGACACACAAGACACTCATTCTTCGTCGCGTCGCCATCGTGTGAACGCAGGCTTCCGCGTCACACCAGAACTTGTTACGGAAGCTGAAAATGATGCTCTGTTAGACATAGATACTATTGATACAATAGACAAGGACACCACCCATGTTACACACATCAATCCTGTCGTAGAGTTCACACTGTGAAAAACTGGACTTCAACACGATGCCTCACTTGCTTGCTTGCATCACATGGAGCTTTCCGGATGTTTCCAAAGCATCAGCGACCATCGTTCTCACAATGATCATAACACCGTCAGTAATGAAATAAACGATATAGGCAGTGATTGCTCACTTGAGGACAAGTGGAAACATGCGTACAAGACACAAAAAAAAGCACGAAACAGCAACAACTGAGGACTACACCAGCGGTTCCGGTGGAACTGGTTTTCAAACTTGCACAATGTCCTTGCATCACAAGCGAACCCAACATGTCGAGCTCCGCCTTGCCCGAACAACTCCCTGCATTTGCAACCGCCCATGACTCCAACATTCTGCAATTGGATAATGAGTCGTTGGCGCAATGGATCACCGACGAACATACACTGAACACCAGTCAGCGATGTGTGTTCATGATTGTCATAAACCATTCCGTTACTCACGGAAAACTGCAACTTCGCATGTTCATTGGAGGACCTGGAGGGACAGGGAAAATTCGAATTATCAGTGCAATTAAACAGTACTTTACAGAATCTGGACAACGAAACCGGTTCCGCGTAGCTTCGTATATGGGCGTTGCCACTCAGAACGTAGGGGGAAACACCCTTCACTCCGTGTTAGGACTGGGATATAACAGGTCAAAGACTGCCAGAAAACGAGATAATAGTGATCAAATACACATGTGGGAAGGCGTTGATTACTTCCTTGTTGACAAGATCTCGACTGTAGGTGCACAATTCCTCAAAACCGTGAATGACGGCTTACGTGTAGTGAAAGGAAACAACATGCCATATGGTGACGTCAACGTCATCCACATCGGAGATTTCGTGCAGTTGCCTCCAGTAGGTCAACGATCCCTCATGACATGAATACCGACTCTTCACACAGACGACGTTAAAATACAACGGCAAGTATTTGGAAAATTGTTATGGTACTCCATGGACACTGTAGTGTTACTCACTGAAATAAAGCGCCAATCTGGAGAACAGAATACAGCCTTTGTGCAGTTGCTTTCCCATTTGCGAGAAGGAAAATGCACAGAATCTGATTACCGCCTCCTACAGAATTGGTTGCTGACCGAAGCAGCACCGAATTGGTCCGACTTAGAATGGCAAACGGCTCCTATTATCGTCAGTAGCAATGAAGTTAAAGACATGATCAACGAGGCTGCGGCGCAGTCTTTTGCATGCACCTCTGGACATACGTTGCATTGGTACTACTGTTCAGATTTTGTTAACGGTGCCCCAATAGACGCAACTCTCAGACTTGCAGTCGAGAAACTACACACAGGCGAAACAGGTTTCAGACTTGGTAAACTCCCTTTGGTGATTGGTATGCCTGTCATGATCACACAAAATTTTGATGTTCAATTGGGAGTCGTTAACGGCTGTAGAGGCACCCTGAAATGTATATGATACTCTACAGATACAGAAGGCAGGCAACATGCTATATCTTGCGTAGTACACACCCCTACTGCATCCTGTGAAGGTTTTGCAGATCTTCCACTTTTTTATTCCATCGTTCTCGAAGATACAGTAGAAATCACGTTGTATCACCCATTTTCAAAACAAAATTTCAAGTTCAAACAAACCCAACTTCCTATCTTGCCAGGATTTGCATTAACAACTCATAAATCTCAAGGTTTAACGTTTCCTTGCGCAATAGTCGACCTCGAAGGATGCTCAGGAACGGAAGCTCCGTACGTTTCACTGTTGCGAGTAAAAAGTCTCGATGGTTTGTTAATATTGAGACCATTCTCCTATAAACAAATAACATCCAGACCGAGCGAGGACATACGAAGGGAAAACAAATGCCTTGAAATCCTTCACCATCTGACAATGATCGTTCATGGATCAGAAAGTGAGCACATATCCACACAAAAAGCCCTGTCGAAAATGACAGGTGGAAGCACTTGCACTATCACTGCAGAACCTTTGCTCTTACAAAGCGGCACAGCAGCATCTTCGAATGTCTCGCTCGTTCAATCACTCAACGAGATTGATGAGTCCATCTCACATCATTGTTCTAATAAACAACAAGTTGCGATGTGCAGTCCATTACAAAAAAAAATGTTGAAACAAAGAGTAATTGAACACGTTGATTCACCATCTAAACATTCACGTACGGAATAGCACACAACCTTCATGGCTGTCAAATACGCTCATGAGGTATGCACAAAACACCGCAAACCCTTTTGGAAACGATCGGCAATGATGCACAGTCCAGACTCTTAGTAAACCCCGGAAAATCAAATTTGTCGCAACGTCATCGTTGGTAAGTAACATGTTCCATTAAATCCGCTGAATTCACCTTCAACCCCTCAGTTACAACAAAAAACACAGTCCCCCCACAATACACTTCCCAAACCACGACAACAATGATGACCTCTTCCCGAGTCACACCAAATGTGTATGACCACGTCTATGACACCCTCTTGAGCTTGCCACCACACTTTCTGCTTGCTACAGCAGAATATGACAAGGATTTCGTTCGCAGCAAGCGGGTAAATAAAAATTGGGACTATGTGGACACCGGCACCAACCTCACATACAAAACTATTCTCATCAGTGAAATAAGGCCACAGCTTTGCAGTCCACATTTCTCCGCTAAGGGAAATCATTACATAGGTTCTCCTGCGAACATAATGCTTTATCATTCCTCACACTCCTTCCTGACTCACAAGTCCACAGCCCACCGTAATCGACAACAAAACTCGCGTGAAGAGCCTTTTCGTACTCAGCAAGCTGACAGATTGCACAAACGAATTGGGCGACTTATTTGAGAATCAGCTCTATACTCTTTGCTCTATCATTGATCGAGACGACGGAGACATTAAAAAAAATAAAAAGGTAAAGCAAGGAACATAACACATCAAGTATCTGATTGACATATTTCTCCAGGATCTCACCATCAAACTGTGGATGAGCGGCATCGAAGCAGACTCATCAGAGCCATACTACATCCATGTCACGACGGAACCTATGTATGTCATCCCCAGGCCTGGAGCGTCTATCGGCGTGCAAACCAAAAAGAAACATGTTCTTGAACAACGCGCCGATCGTGCGAATACTACCGCTCCCTCGCCAACCATGACACCTACCTCTGAGCCACCCAGGAAAACGGAACATCAAAAAGGCAAACGATCTAAGAATACGAAATCATCGTCTGCAGCTTCACACTCAGAGGACGCCATGGATGTTGATCCTGAAAGTAGCGTCGTGAACACTTCTACCGCAACGATGTCTTCCTCGCAGGTGACATCCAGAACCACCAACGATGTACATCCTCCCAGCATCTTATATGATTACACCGGTGATCTATTCAAGCACAACCTCGTGATGCTACGCCAACTTGACTTTCACAACGTTGATGACACACTACTTCCCCCCGAGACGTGGTACTCCACGCTCAAACAGGGAACACTCATGATGGTGCGCGCGACCCTACATGCCTTTAACATGCCGACCCGCAGGGTAAGCGACTCCATACGTTTTTCACAAAATTACTCACATCAATGGGCGACAAAGATCTATCAGCTGAACACTCATACAATCAAAATCCTCAATCACTCCACGCTTGTCATCGAGATTTGCGTGCCTACTGTCATCGAACCAGCATCTTCAGTGACATCTAGTACTTCAGACGCCACAAAAATTATGTCAACTGTTCAACTTGGAAAGCGAAGCCACGACGAAACAGCTTGACCTTCAGAGACTCCCAATGAAAATGGTATGCATTACTTGTTACTGAGAATGGAAAAAAAAACTGATACAACTAGCTTCAAAAATGACAACAGGACATGCTCCGTGTTATGCTTCCCTGTCCTCCTGCTCCAATTGATCCGCAATACTCGCTTGATGTACAATTCAACCTTGCTTTTTCCACCATTCTCGACCTCGATCAGCCTTGTAGTCTATATTTCACTCCCAGTTTACGTATCACAGCACGATATTCTTCGAGATTTCCATACTTTACACTTTGCTTCATCTTATTCTTCCTCTTTTGTGCCCACTCGTCTCCAAAAAGTTCCCAAACCTTTCTTTGTGTATAATTCAATGTCAGTTCCCACTTCAGTTCGTCAGATTGTTACGCAGTCATGTCTTAGCGCTTCGTGTCGTGTCCCGTATTTTTCTTATTCTACTGCGAATCAGAACTCGATATCAATTATTACGCTTACCCCTGCAATGACGACAAACAAAATGACTCACTGAACATTCTGCCGTTACTCAACCCGTAACCATTACGCAACACCTGATCAGGAAACATTGAGATGCAAAATTGCGAAGAAAAAAAAACGGCCACATCAAGAGACTCCATTTCACATCGCGCCCCTCTAATCTTCAAAACAAGAATAACAGAAAATGAATAACACCGAAAACAGCACTCCGAACCACCATGCCTCGAATCCATCCCCCCCCTCACTCCTGAAACTCTGGCAACCATTCAAAACACCATAGTGGAACTGTTTCTGGTGCGCTCTATTCCCATACAGCTCACACTCTGCAAATTCCAATCACATTACCAGAACCGCGAGTCCCGCATTAGCGTCATTCTTTTCCCTGTCGCGCTCGATACTCCGCAGCTCATCACAATTCCCTTAGTAGATGGCAGCTTGCAAATGCACCACCTGCTCTTCCGACCAGAACTTCTGAATCACTACATCAGCTCCACCACAATTACCACTGTCAGAATTCGCTGTCACACTTTCTTACGCTTCCCAAAAACTCATAACATCCACTTTCCGAATGCTTTCAGCGTCTTCTACTGGACCCAACATGTTGTAATGCCTGTCAACAAAGTGCTAGCAAAATGCGCAGGCAACGTACCGGAACACAAATTCATAAGGGGAGACGTGCTCATACTTAAGCACCCTCATGGAATGGTCGACAGATTTGAAGACATCCTGACAGAGGATGTCTCCTTAGTATCCGCTGTAATGTCGAGGTATGGTACCAATGCCTTAAATCAACTTCCACCTCACTCACTTTGACAGTGCAATAAGTGAGGGTTTGTTGGAAAGTGTTGATGAAATGGACATTATCTTGCACCCCATCGATGTACCGTAAGCACTGAATGATACATAACAGCCTTCATAATGTATTTCGAAAAACTGTAACTCATATTTACTCCAAATTGAATCGTACATATGTGTCTAGCGCTATAATTCACCATGCGAACATAGCGGGTGTTGCCACAGAGGTGGCCTTTCCATGTTATAGAGGAAAGAAGCATGTCCCACTGCTCGTCCATGTATCACACCAGATCACAGAATATTGGCGAGAATGTAAGGAACATACGATCAGTATTCCGACATGTGAGAGTGAAGAGTGCATGTATCGTCAAAAATGATTTATGATGAGAAATCATGGATGCTGCAAAAGGTGCAACAAAACTGGGGGCTGTTAGTGTGATAGGTTACCACAAACGCACAGCAAACACATTCTTCACCTACCCATCATTAGTGATGTGCAAGGCCCGGCTCGGGTCAGAAACCCCAGCTTGGGCTCGGCTTGCAAGGGCTGGGGCTTAGAAGAGATGGAAGCCGGGCCGTTATTGGAGGCTCGGGCCTGGCTCAGGGCTTGGCCTGGCTTGAGCCCAGGCCTAGCGGCTGGTGATAGTGCGGCTCAGAATGCCGCGCACGGCGATCAATTATGCTACTAGTCAAGTACAATCATGCTAATCGAGTCGCCCCCTTCATCATCATCATCATTATTACTATCCAGATTCTTAATCAACATATCCCATGACTCATCGCCAGATTCCTCCTCTGGTGAACAATTAGATGATGCAAGATTATTGGTATCCAGAGGTTTAACCTCTGAGAGGACTGAGGGGTCATCACCATGCTGGAATAGAAGGTCTCGTCGGATGAAGCATTTCAGGCATTGTAGAGCTTCGACAATGTCTCCTTTGAGGCGATTTTGCCGTTTACTGATCGTGATTCCAGCTGATGAGAATGCGCGTTCACTTGAGACGGAGGTTGCCATGACTGAGAGATAGTCACAGGCAAGTGATGCCCAAACTGGGTAGCGGGAGGCATTTAACCCCCACCATTGAACGACTGACATACCAGGCACAAGGAGATCCTTGGAATTGAGGTAACCATGGAATCCATCATACCAAGCATCACCGTGAGTGGACAATGCATCTGAGTCGCCTGCATTATCAGCCTCATCATCATCGGGGAGTTCTCGTAGCAGGGAGCTGATCTTCCCGTATGCTGATGTGACTTGTGTGCTTTTCACCTCTTTATTCACATCTGTTCCATCATTTAACAACAGCGTAAGACAGTATCACGCTTGGCACTTGGCCCGACGTACCACCTCCTCTGCATGTTTCAGCGCTCTCTCATACATGTCTTTGCCCCAGTATTTGTGGATATGGCTTCCTTTCTGCACCGGATCAAGCACTACAATGACAAAAAATTAGTTTTCATGACTCTGCGATATCAGGCAATGCAAACTTACACATAGCAATTGTATATAGATCATTTGCTGAAGTACGATTGTAGTACTCAACAATTTTTTCAACACCGGCCTCAAGAGCGGGCCAAAAATCAACATACTCAGCCTTTGAGCTCCGGGAATGCCATGTCGCATGCAATGCCTCAAGCGCAGGGAGGGAAAGATGAATGGCAGGCCCGCAGTCCGATGAGAATGACTGCGGGGCTTTCTCAGACTTCCCAAGTAGGGCCAATAGTGTTCCAACTCGGGTCCATTCGCAATCACTAAGTTGAAGATCAAGAAGGTGTTGTTGTTGAACCCAGTCTTTTTCTGCAATGGCAATCTCACAGACAAAAGTATTGACATCCTATGATAAACGGATTAGATCAATGAGTTGTTTTAATCATGTGGGGTCACTGCGTACTCACCTCTCTGAGAGTATCTACACGCTCTAGCATAAGATAAGTTGATGACCATCTCACTGGCATATCCAACAGCAGCTGAAGTGGCTGTTCGCTTGGTGGGTGATTGGGCTTGTCCCGCTGTTGGATACACCAGAACAACTCCTTTCACTTGGCAGACGACTGCTCCTGTGGAAGAAGATAAGTCATTGATACTGTATAGAGAAAATATTACCTTGATGCATATTGACCGTACTACACCAACTTCGTCTCATGTATTACCATGTGTCGCAATTAGATCAGCATCTGGATGCTTGGGATCATAGGCTTTCGACTTGCTGTGGGCATTCAATAAAGCTTGCATTGCGAGATTCACGATGTGGGCAAGGCAACTACAAGCATATACATTCAGTGGATAAAGATCAAGTGAATATTTGTGACTTACCGTACATGCCTCTTCTGGGGATGCCATGGCTTGCCCATTGCCTTCTCAACATGTTTACTAAACTCAAGCATAGTAGAATCCATATTTGTCGCATTGTCGCATGTAACGTGGCCAATCTACAAATCTAATGAGTGCACATTAGGTATAAGTACATAGCATATCATTACCTTGTGCACAATTCCAAGCTGTTGGACAACCTTGTAAAGTGCTTGTCCAAGACGTATCCCATTATGTGCACTATTCATTCGAATAAAGCCCAGGAGCGCCGTTTTGAGTTCCCAGACACCCATACTAGTCTCCTCAATCCATGATCTGGTCACTGCGAAATAAGCATCCACATTGGATGCTTGCCATGCATCGCATGTCAAGTTGACATGGCCTTTAACCCGCTCGCTCTGTGGTCATGTCATATCGCATCATCAATCCAAATAAATATATCAATGCACCTGTAGTTGTGCTCATAGCCTCAACATTTGCTCTTTGAACATTTGAATGATTGTGTCACGCGTCGTCTTTCGATTCGGAAGTTTGATGTTGTTGGTTGCATGGGCAGCAACATCAATCATCTTTCTGAAGGACGGATGCTCAAGGGCAGCAATTGGCTGGTCAGAGCGTATCAGTCATGCCAGGTAGTAACATATGGTATACTGACCTGATCTGTGTCTATGAGCCATCGGATGGCAGTTTCTGTAAAT
>JBBPOH010000501.1:0-12953 GCA_038091335.1 Phylloporus arenicola | reverse complement strand
CGGTGCTTGTCAAAATCGTAAAAGGATTCCAACGGGGGAATCCGGATCGCGGCGACGGATGGGCGGCGGCGCGACACGACGGACGGATGGGTGCGCGCAGCCTGACGCATTCGCTTGGGCACGTAATGGCACGCTCGTCCAGGCCCTGGAATAAGCAGTGTATGTAGCTCAACTTTGAGGTGCTTGAGTGCGGTGATTCGGTGGACCGGGATGGATGCGACACGAAAGATGGATGGGTGGGCGCGATGTGATGGGTGACGCGACGGATGGGCGTGACAATGCCGGACGGGGGCGACGTGACACGTCCGAACAACAACACTCCGAAGGAGTCGAGACCCAGGCTAGTATTGGTTCCTGAAAAGCATTGCATCAGCACTGCTAGGACGTGCAACGCACAGTGTGTTGAAGGTCAAGCCTGCCCACCTGAACTGAGTCAAGAGAGTGTGCTGCAACACGGTGCACGCACCGGAGAGTCCTGTCAGATGGAGCAAGTGACTCGAGAGTCGAGACTTGGGGTGTGGTGAGCTTGGGTCCGCTGTTGGGGGAGGTGACTCGGGATTGACAAAATTGACACAATTGACATGCTCTTGGTGTCAAATTTTCGGGACCCTTCACTTATCTCACTTTACTCCGCCAAAATTCTACTTTCCGGGTGTGAGAAGCGAAAGCAGTAGATGGGAGTAGAAGTGGGTATGCAGAAACCGGGAGGAGACAGGATGCAAGTGGGTAGATGGGAAGCAAGGTGGGTAGAGTGAGTAGGAATATCGAAACGAGTCGACACGGCGTGTATAGTGTAGTTGCAATGCATCGTTTGTGGTATAATGTGGTCGAGCAAACGGCCTACTGAAATATATGCAACGACGGAGGGTGCACCGGGGTAGATTTGAGTGGACCGAAGGCGACGAGCGACAGGCAGACGGAGACTATGGAGATCAACGCTGGTCGATTGCCACACACAGGAGTAGCTGGGCTATCTACTATTTGTGCCACTTGGCTATTCGCACAAACTGAGGTCTACTCCCTACATCTCCATCGCTGTGCCGCGATCTCTGTATAGCCGTTTTTCACTGGGTCTCATCTTCTATTCTGTTACAAGCTTTTCATAATAATATAATGTAACACAGAGATTTAGATATACCCATCGCCCACCGTTCTCGTTAAAGACCAATTCAACACCTCATCAACCAACAAGGAGAAGAGGACCATGATTGGAGAAGTTGCTTCAACAAAAATTTACAATTTCGACTTGACGGGCTCCGCTGTGTTGTCCAAATTCGCCATAAGCGTGGCCATACCTTCTGCCGTCGTCACCGGATAGGTCGCCCTCCCATCCTCTGCATCCGTAACCGTCAGCGATCTTCCAACTCTCCGAAGTGGAGGAGACGAGGACACGTACCAAAGTTGGTAAACACGTCCCATTTCGCGAGAACGTCTTCGGGTGTGAGGGGTACGTTGGTCGGGAAACCGTGACCGCCCGTTCGTTGCCACCGTGTCTCGGCTGCCCAGCCACCCAATATTTCAAACACACTTCCTGTCGTCTCCGTATTATCTTGGCTAGTGAGATAACCCGTGATGGGGGCGATGAAGTCGGGCTAAGAAATGTAAATCACAGAAAAATGCTACGGAGAGACGCTGAACCACCTTGTACGCATCAACCATCTCTTTCGGCCTAATGATCATGTCAGTGGGGAGTAAGGAAGAAGCATGCGTTGACCAACCAAACCGTCATCGTCATCGCGGTACCTGCACTCGGAGCGATAATATTGCAAAGAATATTGTACTTCTTGCCCTCAAAAGCCAGGGTCTTTGTTAATCCCATGATAGCAGCTTTAGCAGTGCAATACTATCCAAGTTTGTAAGTTGGCGATGGAATGAGCAGCAAGAAGGCTCACGTTGGTCTGCCCAAAATTCCCATCTTGGATGAAGGTGGTCTCAGACGGTGAAAAGCAATGGAATATATATCACTCACAGATACCAACTGGGGAACACGTCGTCACAATCCGTCCGTACTTTTGTTTCTGGAATATCGGCCAAACGGCCTTTGCGCACTGGTGTATGTTATCAGGAACCACCTCGGTACTAAAAACCACAAAGGAACAGACCTTGAAGGTGCCCCGCAGATGAATAGCCATCACTAGGTCCCACTCTTGCTCCGACATGGCAGCAACCGAGCGATCGCGTAATACACCTGCGTTCGCCACGAGGACATGCACACTACCAAATGCGTTCAAGGCGGCCTTGACGATACGATCGCCGTCTTCTGCAGAGCAGATGACAGGCGCTGCCTTGCCACCAACTACGCGTCACTCATTAGAATTTAGAATAACATAAGATAGGGTTTACTCGCCTTGCCGGACTTCCTCGCATACAGCATCGGCCCCTTTTTCAACAACATCATTTACGATGACGTTTGCCCCCAGTCGCCCATACATGAGAGCATAAGCACGACCCAGACCCGCGCCCGCTCCGGTGATAATGACAGTTTGGCCGTTAAACTGGATGGGTGGTGTCGATTGAGGATTCGGCGGCAGTGTGGCAGCAACATCAACCTGTCAAAAGCCGTGAATGGAGAACTATATCGTATCAAAACGAGTAGCGCACGGTGCTCTCGAAATCAGTTGCGGATTCTGGACTGTGATCCTGTCAGGAAATGAGAATACTGTTTGCATGATAATGCTCACTATCTCGGATCCGAAAAGTCAGTGACATCTGACCACTTGAATTTGACCTACATGTAATGTGAGATAATTTCAGATTATAAGTGGAAGGCAAGGCTCACAGCGGAAGGCGTGAAAGTTTCATCTGTTTTCCAGATGTTCCCCTTGCTTCTCTCCCACCGGTTCTCTGCGATGAACCCTGCTCCCACTTCAAACACGCGTCCTGACGCGTTTGGACCATCAGGATGGCACACGGCAGCAACAAACGGTGCAACAAAATCAGGCTGTCAGAAAAAGTCTGCATTCAGAGCTGAATGCACAAGAGATACACGGGATCCTCTACCTTCAACTTTTCAAGGATTTCTCGTGACATGACAGTCTCTGTCATCTTTGATGCAGCAGCCTGGAAAAAGATTGAGCGGAATCAGCCCTTGCACAAGGAAAGAAACCCACAGGTGCGATGGCAATTGCGTTAATATTGTACTTGGCGCCTTCCCTCGCAAGCGCTTTTGTGAATCCAATCAAACCCATCTTTGCTGCGCTGTAATTCGCCTGGCCAAAGTTACCTGTGACAGTTTAAGACAGCCGGTGGCACCCCCCACGGAATACGTACCATAGATTCCTGCGGCGCTCGCCGTGTTAATGATCCGTCCAAACTTTTGGTTACGGAAATGCGGCCAAGCGGCCTTTGTACACGCATATGCACCCTTGAGATGTACCGCAATGACCTGGTCAAAGTCAGCATCAGACATGTTTTTGAACCTATCTCCGAAAGAAACGCAATAAGTCAAGTCCCTGCACGCGCTGCGAACGTACCCCTTGTCGCGCAAGATCCCGGCATTGTTGACAAGCACACTAATCCCTCCAAAGGCGTCGATTGCGGTTTGTATCGCAGCCGCACCGTCCGTGACGGAAGACGTGTTTATGACAGCGTTTCCGCCCGCTGACAACGACGCCGATCAGATGCCAGAAACGCAGATTCGGAACGACTCACCTCGTTTGATTTCGTTGACTACGTTCTGGGCTGCTTCAGCATTAAAGTCGTTTACGACGACATTGGCACCGCGAGCGGCAAACAAGAGGGAATACCTGGCAGATATGAGCGTGTGTGTGGGAAGCTCGGAAGAACGTACGCTTTACCGAGTCCGCCGCCGGCACCGGTCACGACGACGGTGTGGCCTTTAAACGAGAGCGACATGACAGGCCGTTTGAGCTTTCGGACTACTCTCTTAAGGGGGCTGGAGAATCACGTGGAAGTGAAACACTGATCTGATTTTCAAGTTGAGGGAAAATAATAATAAATGCTGATTCGACGAGACGAGTAGGCACCCGGCAGCTACTACGTGCACACAGTAACGCAGATTGGAGACGAGCGTACAGGAAACAAGTAGAAAGCTCGAGTCAATCAAACGGTGGCGAAGACCCAATGATAATAAGAGGCCGACAGACAAATATCAAGCCGTGACGACCAGTGTGGATGAGTAGATAGAAAAATAAAAAAGATAGGCACAAAAAGGAAACAAAGCAACCAGAGAGACGAGAGATTGAGGCGCATGGCATACAAATGTGTCTGCAAAGGAGTGCCGGGATGCTTGAGGGACATACTTGGGCAAAACGAGCATGTATACGTGATTAGATGGATACGATGTGTTTCGCAATAGTGCGCAGCGGCAAACAGATAATGGAAGGGTATGCGGTGAGAGGAATGCATAGGGAAGACAGCAAGACAAGAGCAACACATAGGCAGATAAGACATGAGACTAGAGTGTGTAATCAGACATTGAGATGGCAGATGGATGCGAGAATTGGAAACAGGATGTCGAGCACAAGATGGGGAGTGAATCTGGAGATGTCGTGCGAGAAACTATGCCAGGGCGGAGCTACGATTACTTGTTGAGCATCATGTTATCCTCTTCGCCTCGACTCGAGTTGCTCTTGGCCCACTCGATGGCGAAGAGCGACGCCTTGAGGAACTTCTTATGCGCATACTTCTGACAAGCATATTGCTGAACAAAGTTGTCCTCGAGGAGCTTCTCGCAGATCCATTGGTGACCAGTTTCCAGATGTTCCGCAACGAACCCAGAATGGTACACGAACGCGCCGTTCTAGGTAACCGGAAATGGAAACGGTCACATGATCAGTCAACGACAAAGTGGATTGCATTCAGTCCTCACCCAGTCACCACCAAGCATCAACCTCGCGCTGTACATTGCGACCGCCGCAATGAGACTCGGTTTGCATCTCAAAAATCGATAGTCCAGGAGGGTAACCTCGGCCAGGAACTTGCCCAATGTTCTCGTCTGAATGTCGTAGTCGTCGGCCTTGCTGATCTTTCGCATCCAGCTGTACGGAGAGCAATATTGCGAAATCTTGAAGTCCAAGGTTTGCAAGACGATACGCTCGCCCTTGAGGATTTCCTCTCTGCTGTAGCCATTTTCTGTCATGAAGACAAACTCCTCGACCGAGGGTGCCAAAATCTCTTCGTACTTTGCGGCAATAAACATCGCTGTGACACCAACGAGCTGGAGCTTGACGAGCGAGACGACTCTTCTGGTAAGAAACCGATCGACGATATTGATGGCGATCCAGAGGGTCTCGGGAAGCATGTGCCACCGCAAGTGTACTTGAAGGAGCCAGTCGACAAGAGTTTGTCGCATAGACCACGTAATCTCGTTCTGACCATCCATATAATCTGGGTTGGGCATCGCGTCCTCCTATCGAGCGGTGGATCAGCAAATACGGTCTCGGTGAATCATGGACAACGCACTTCGAGCTCCGACATGTATTTGAAAATCTCATCCGAGTACTCGCACACCATGGTGGTGTCGAAAATATCAACTTCATCTTGGTACGTTCGCTGAATGTCCGCTACCTCTTTGTAATGTCTTATGGCCTTTTCTGTGTCGACGTCCGGCCACATTCGTGGGGATTTAGGTTCGAGAGCTTGAGGCTTTGGGATGTTGTCGCCGTCGACGGAGGTTGATTGGACTCCTACCATATCTTGTTCGTCCTTGACCTCCAGCATCTCAAGGAGCTCGGACTCTGTTTGCAAGTCTTGGGTCTGTTCGACGTCCATCTCGTTCTCTTTCTCTTCGACGACCTGGGTGGGGATGACTACTGGTACAGCGGTTTCCTGCCGCGACATTCGCTTGAAGACAGAAGGTTTCTGTGCTCGCGCAGTAGAAGTGCGAGAGGCGGTCTCCGTTCGACCAGGGCCCGCTGGGACGCGTTGCGGGCCGGTAGCAGCTGCGAGGGACGAAGAGCGGGAGCGTTTGATTCCCTGCTCCGTGTTGTCCTTCAGGCTCTCTTTTGCAGCAGCCTTGATGGCATCCTGGGGAGCGCGGCTCAGCAAACTACGGGATATGAACGATCGCCGACTAACCTTGCGGTTGACGGCGGTGGTGGTCACCTCGCCGAGGGCGGGACGTTGTGGACCACCCTTGAGGCCATTCAGAATGGCCGCTGCGCGCGACGGCCCAGTGGTGGTGGTGGCCGATGGTTGACGGAGATGTCTTGTGGTGGCGTTCTCATCGCCATTTACTTTGCGCTGAGCGGCAATACGGGTTCGAGTCTGTAGCTTTGGAGATGGGTGAGCGTGGAGATGAAAAAGAAGGATGCGAACTCACTCGGGCATTGTTGACCATGCTAACTGTGGTGAAATGCTACAAGCTGAACCAGGGAAAGGGTACAAAAATGAAAGAGATTGTCAGCCGCGTCGAGGACGAAGAGAACAACAACTTTGAACTTTACATTGTAACGCGAACCACACACGTGACTTGATAACACTCCACAACAGACACGTCGCGTCCACTAATTAACCTTCCTAATGGACACTCCAATACCAGCCCGATGCGGGAGTGCGTGGACCTCCACCGGCTCAACAAGTCCATCTCCACTACCCAACGACGTCCCAGGCTGCCACCCCTGCTTCATCAACAGCCGCCGACCAACGTTGTCCTCCGACAATCCTTCCTCTTGCGCCTTGGGAATCGATGGCGTCTCCGAGTGCTCACGTGACAATCCTACCCCAGGGCTGTCAAACGGCGAGCCGGGGTGCATGGCACGACGACGTGCAGAGCGGTCAACGTAGGAGGCGGGCGTGTCGCGAGGCGGGGAATGACGCGCGAGCAAAGCGCGTTTGAGCGATGTCAGTGCTTTTTTCGCATCTCTGGCTTCCTCGTGCGCAACATCTGGCGCTCGTTTCTCCCCACCGCGATGGCTCTCCTTGGGGACAGCGAACAGGGGTATCACACCCTCGCCGGCCAATGTGCACTCGGCACAGTGTGTCTGATCCTCGTGTATATGGCACAGGAAGGCGGTGCCACCGATGATCAGCCGGTCGAGGTGGTGCAATGGACGTGGTATACTCGCCGTGCGGGGAGGGGAGAGGCGGATCGGCTCAGCGTCGGGGCACTGTGCCAGTTGCACAAATGTCCCGTGTTTGGACCCCATGTCGACGACTGCCCATTCCCGCCGCGCCTTGTCCCAAAACGCAGTCGCATGTAGCTTTGATACTTGCATCTCCTTCAGCCGTATTCTCGGCGTATCGCTGCCAGGTGGAGCGACATCGCGTCCAAACTGTATCTCTGCGTAGTCGTCGAGCACCGCGAGGCTGAGACTCTTGTGGAGGATGGACGACTGGCACACGGTGAGCCGCAACAGCGGCCACTCGTCATCGGAATACATGGCACTAAGCATTCAAACTCCGATCCAGATCGCCTTTCTCATGGACTCCGAGTTCAACGACGTGCTCGATCTCCTTCATCTCCGTGAACAACACTCATTCATTTCCAGGTACTCTTCCTCTCAAAGGAATGGCTCGTCAAGATTGATGCACACACCTCCACCCCTTATCTCATCGTTCGTGTTTCTTGCATTCTTTCATCATTCAACACCCTTGATCTCCTCTTCTGCCACCGCCCTCATTGGCTAGAAATTTCACTCTTCTCCGGTGGATCTCACCTGCTCCATCATGGTCACCGACACCAAACAGACGTGGGCCGAAAGTGAGCTCGTTTTTGCCGGTGATTAACCAAGCGAATTCTATTCTCCAGCGCTATCAAGTAAACAGTTCGCGAGGCGGTGGCGTGAATGTAACAAACAGATCGCCTCGCCACCTCTCGATGACGAGCTCGAAGAGGCGTGGCGAACACGCTCCCTTGATCTCTTGTCCAGTGCGCATACGTTAGGCGGCATGCCACAACTCTCGTTCGAAGCCATCAACGCCAAATATGGGGTACCCTTTCTCAGAACCTCGCGGCAAACTCATCCACTAATACGTATTTCAAGGATTTTGCATTCCAGTTGGAGTGCGATGCCTTCAAATGGAGATGGGAAACTATATTTGTCGGTTACAAAGTCTCAGCCGAGGTTCTATCAAAGCACCTCATCATGCCCCTGATAAGCGTGAATCATCTCGCATTCTCTTCTACAGACGTCGTTGCCGATCTTTCATCCACCGATCTCGAAAAGGTGACACCTTGTGTATCCACATGCACACCATGTTCATGATCATTCTCAGACCGTCGACAAGGTCGCTCGGACCGCACGCAGAACGCTCGACACACACGTTAAGAATGCATTGTCGAAACCACGTCTGGCCACAACGATGAGGCGCATTACCGCAGTGTTTAACTTCATTTCAGTTCCTCGTGGGTCATCCCTGTTTTCATTGTTGGACCGTTTGCTTACATGGAATTGCATGATAGCCATTATATCGACGGAAGTCGACTCCCTAGTACTGAGTATGCCTCCAGAGCCGACGCCAAAGCTAAAAATGTCACCCGAGCGCCATGAACCCACACGTGAAGCAGATGTGGGTCTTTTGTCTCGTTGAGATTTCAGCATGCCCAATTGAATACCCAGGATCGTCGCCATATCTCAGTGACCTCGGAGAGGGAGCGCACTGCACCCTCACAGCCGTCGACTCAGATCAATAACGCTGCAAATTCGGGGTCTGCCACCGAACCGGAAGACGATCCACACCCTCCAAAGCCAGGGTCAGGGCCTGGCGCAGATCAACAGCCTGATATACGCATGCGATCACCAACCCCATCGAGAGAAGTACGTGGCATCCGGAGCAGAGGCATCACCAAGCCACCATCCGACACCGATTCATCACCCGTCCGACCCATCAAGAAATCCAAGCCCCTTGCAGCGTCCTCGGACGAGGATAGTAGCGAAGAAGAGCGAAAGAAGCGTGCTGCCCGGATCAGGAATGGGACTGCTTCTGGTCCAGGACTTCGGCAACCCATTAAGCGCGGGGGCAAACGGTTCTAACCTGGGGGGTTGAGCACAGCAAGTGCAGGGTTCAAGTGCCAAGTGCCTGTTTGACGATCCCCGTAAATCATGTTTAGTCGCCAGTCGATGCTCGAGGTCGTTTTAGAGATGATCGATACCTGTTGCGCCCTGAATCTGTTGTAAGGATTTCGAAGTGAGTTGGATCTACGGAACTGCCATGGCCACGGTGTGCAACCACTCCACAGCCAAGCCGATCCAAGGCGGCACTTGACAATATGCGTGACGTACGAGTCGTGGCCATCGACGGCCACAGCGGGACCAAAAAAGTAGCGCTGCCACTCAGACTCGGTTGACCGATCGTCATGTCATAGGGCGTAGTCGGCCGACCGACTGACTCCGATCCTCGTTGCAATCTGACCTTGTTTCTGAATGAATTGCTCAGCATCGGTGTCGGTGCTTCTCCATCCTGTTTCGGGCTAAGAACTGGCGTGCTGTTCAATTGATCAAGTAAACACCCACAAGCCAAACATCATGCATCATGGTTGCGCCGGATCCACATGTCCCTGGAGGGGCCTGCGATGATCGCAACGAAGAACAAATCAAGGGGAATACAAATGGGCATCCATAAATTAAACGTAAAAGTGATACGACAGGGTGGGGACCAAAGCTCTTTTTATCCTCGTTTCTTTATGCTTCTTCTTTCAGTCTATATGAATACAATGGCGATGCACGTGGTTCTGATGGTGGAGGCGGCAGCGAGCCTACCAATGGCGTCCAGAACGACGCTGGGCGTTTAATACAGTTTCTGCGTAGTACTGGCACTCATCGCACTTGGTTTGAAATAGATTGCGTACGCGCCGGTCGTCGGTGTATACCTAGTCAAAACAACGGGTCCACGACCGCACATGAGCCCTGGACACCACACCAAGATGATGACACGAGCGGTGCAGAGGACGTACGACATTACATCCACAGTTGCGCGCCGTCCTGTGCATGTGTGCATTGCTCAACTTGCAAGCCGGAGAACCACAGTCCGTCGTGACGCCGGTCTGATAGACGCGAACGTAGTGCTGAGTCGGGATGAAGGATATCAGTGAACGTAGTTCAAGATCAATTGGTGGCGAGCCTACCCCACAACCCCTGTACTGATCTCCAACGCTGCAGCGACCAAAGATTTGAACGCGACTCCCCCGATGATAGGATCACCGACTGACCATTCCATGCTACACATTCTCGATGGCTTGACGTTGGTTTTAGGAATAAGCAAAAGTACGAACGTTGATGACGAGTAGGGTGAAAGGGAACGACGATGTGTCTGTCGACGAAAAAACGGTTCGGGGGCGGTCTAAAGTCCAAACGGAAAAGAGTCACAGGTTTTGTATATCGCATGGTCGGTTACGATTTGGTAAGAGACGTCCTTCGGAGGCAGCGGAATCCACCGTCATTCATACGAAGTGATCGTGGGAGAAACGCGATTGAATGGGAGCCATGATGTACGCGAGGACGGAAAGAGAAAGGGAGCGAGCCATGTCCAAGCTGTGCTCGAGTGAATGCCCTGATTATCCCATTGCGGAACTACGATCTCGACAAGCCTGTGCCTGCGCTGGAGGTGCCAGGGTGCCACGTCGTCAAGGTTCTTCAATTAGAAGGCCAAAGTGGGCAGGAATTGTAAACTGGCACGAGGTCTGATAAAGGTATCGCATCCCCTCATGCCAAGCAGCCTGCCAAGCGGCTAGGGACGCAGATAAACAAACTTGCCAGAAAAATGAACGAAAACCGCCGTCTAACCATTCTGATCAAAGAATACAGATATGAGGGTCACATGTATTAAAATTGGAGGCTGGCCCAGCTCTTGTCCACGCATGACCATCAAGGTAGAACGTGATTGACCTGGACGTTCGAAAACAGACAAGAAAATCGACTGGTTGGGTGGCTGTTGAAACGCTATAGCGACCGTCCTTTCGCAGCGTCGTCCGATGATGAAGCTAACCTTATTCTGGCATTATTACGATCACGAACCTTTCTGGTCAGAGTGGGTGTAGTACTGAAATAAGGCTTTCCCCAGTTGTTCCCAGGCAAACATACGACTCGAACCCAGGATGCCTAGTAAAGTTTTATCTAGCCTCCAGACCACAACCCACTGGCAGTCTCGCAAAACCGCGTTCAAGATTCCAGCGCCTCATGGTCCAAATGTGTCGGACGCACCAGCAAGAGCTCGTGGCGTCTGAGCTACCCAGTGACACGCTCACATACTATGATATCAAGGCTGGGATTATTTCATCTTCTATGAAACAGGACGGATGGAAGAATTCGAACCGCTGGCAAGAGGGATATCACATCAACGGCGGCGCGTTCTCAAGATGATATGCAAGGGCCCTAACACGAGATTATTCTCATGAGGAGGTCCTTACCCCCGCCGTCAATTCCTCTATAAAGGTGAGAATTCTGCCCTATAACCATGCGGTTCTGTGAATTGAAATGAGAGATGACCATATTTCATTACCACCCAGGCGTGCGCCTTCCCACTACCCCGTGGTCTCATGGGATCTGTAAATTAACCGCGATGCCTGACCACTGATGTCGGTTGTCCCGCATAACCCGCTTTCGGGCCCCGCAACGTTCTTCTCTACAGATCATGCTCCCAATGTAAAAGGGTGACATGAATCGTACTAGTAGGCCGTCAACGGAAACTACCGAGGGGCGGCGCATCTCTAAAATTGATTGATGCAAGTGCTGCCAGGCGCAAGGCAGGTGGGGTGATTATGCGGACCAAGCCTCTACACGAACCTGGGCGGAGATCGCTTTTTGCAGTTCTGGCCTGCCGCGAGGCTCGGGGAGGCAGCAAGCTCTCGGACTTCCAGGAGTGTACCAAAGTGCAGCTGTGTCCATGCTCATTCATCTGCGCCTCTAAGTACTGAGATACCAGCTCGATTCCCATCAATACTGGAATCGATAAACCGCGATCGATCAGGTGGCACCCACACTTGACCTCGGCTAACTTATCGGCATGCCATCAATATACAGTACTGTTTACCCTGCAGGTGCCTACATATCGATCGTGCAAAACATGAGGTGAAAGGGGAGGTGACCCCTAAACGCGACCAGCACTTGTTCATTACGAACGTCTTTTGAAAAGCACCAAGTCATTCCTCATTCCGTTTCTTCAGCGCGCGCGCCGTTGCTTGCTTGCGCTCACAACACGGCCTACGCGTGTCCAGTGACGTGACACACATCACAACAAATCTTCTCCGTCCTGCACGTAAAGGACATCAGGGAAGTGCCGAAGCGGCCACCTGGTCGAGGCCCCTATCACAACTCATAAACCCCGCCGGTCAACTGAAGTGTTGACAGAAACAAGAGGACAAGAGAAGACATGTCCCAATTTCATTTCATCTAGCTGGGGCAGGTACATTCGCGACACGGGTTTTGATTCAATCAGTGTACGTATGCCGCATCACCTCACTCCTTTTCCGCTTGGAACCGATTGAGGTGCAAGTGATTGTCCTGGTACACGCCTAGTTGCGAATCCCTTCCAACCACCATACCCCCTGTGTTGGCACGTAACAGGGCCTGCTCTATGACGGCGTCGCACCTGTGAATCCAAAATGAAGCCAGCTGTCTCCGATGCAAGCGCTAGCCTAGGAACATTCACAAATAATAATAAAATACATGCATTTTGGCCGGCATCAGTGTCTCACTCGACAAACATTGAAACAGGTGGCGCCACGTAATACATCGAGGAAGGCGCACCAGCAATTCCGATTTTGTGAGTAGATAAGTGTCTTTGATCTCTCGATGTCTCTGAATACCTGCGGCCTTCTCTCTCTTCCATTTTATCTGGTCACCTCAATGATCCGAAATGCAGAAGAAACTTTGGCTCCGCCAACATGGTCGTTCATAGCGCGCACCTCGGTGGACAAACAAAAAGCCAGTCAACCCTCGTTCTCTCGTCGAAGCAGGTTTCCGAACTCAAACACGACCCCCCCCCTCCCTTCTTTCCCTTCTTCCCCTCCTTCATGATCCGTTCCGGGGGATGCATATCCGCGGGACCGCCCC
>JBBPOH010000500.1:0-12953 GCA_038091335.1 Phylloporus arenicola | reverse complement strand
GTTGAAGAGTCGATGGCAAATACTGCGAGAGTGTGTTTGCTATGAACTCAGCCAGTCTCATTTGAGAAGATCGTGGCAAAGCTGCACAATTCGGAATGCCCACACACAGGGTGTCGGACGATATTCAAGTGAGAATACAAGTACGAATAGTGATACAGGATACGCTATGCCGAGCAAAGACTAGAGTATCATGGCGCACAGACTATGGGCGGTGGTACCAGTAACAAGATCGTGTAGCGACAGACGTCCAAATGAAAGATCTCGTGCATGCGCGACAGGCATCAACTGTGACATGCTAATCTTCTTCATCGACGAATGGTGCTTTCAAAGCTGCAACACCTGTCGACCGTCCCAACGTTGAGGGTAAGTCTTCTTCATGCTGTTCTCGAGTTGCAGCGCGTTCTAACTCTGCTTGGTCTCGGTCATCAATTCCTCAACTTCTCGAGGAAAGGCACACCGCGATCTTCAGGCCCGGACGGCGCCTCCACATCAACTGCACCTTCAACCACACACTCATTGGTCTTCTCATCATCACCATCCTCCAAGCTCACCGGGCGGCCAGTTTTCGTACCGTTGCTCGCCCACGTGTTTTTGTTCACCATGGCAATGCCTGGACCATTCCCGAGGACTCTGGCACTCCATCCACTAACTTCGCTATCCCAGCTTCCTCTCCTCGAGCTTCTGGGTCTGAGGGCACGCATACTGGCGTCCACATCTCGTTCCCCATCGACATCCAAGCGATCATCGTCAGCAAGAAGGAATTGACTGATATTCTCTCCCTCTAGATCTCCAAGGACACTTCCACCATGGTGAGAAATGGAGTCGCCACCTCCGATTAAACCAGACAGGGTCGCAGACCCCAATGAGCCAATGGCTGTGCGTGCTCCTGGTATTGCATACGCCGAGGAAGCGAGTGTGAGCACTGAGGCGTTGTCAAGTGGTGGTGAAGAGGGGCGTGGATTATTTCGTGGATGATGTGCAGTATGAAGCGGCGCCTGGAGCCCATGGACATGGTGTCCAGAGTTTGATGAAGCGAAATTCGGATGTGTTGAGGAAGGAGGATGTGATGCAGACTGGGATGGTAGGATGGCAGAAAATGTGATAGATGCACCACTACCTACCAGACCACCATTGGTGCCGGTGGAGGATGAACGGGCATGAAGTGCATGGCGGGGCGAGATTTGCGATGGAGGGGTCACGGGAACCTGGGCAATGTGCGCGACACCTGCAGGTGGCAGATCGATGCTCAGGACAGTGGTGGGCTTGGTGCTAGCTGCGATGCTACGAAAGGTTCGGGGATGAGAAATGTAGGATGAAGAGGAATGGGAATGGGAAAGGGAGGGTGATGGAGGAGAACTGGGGGGGAGAGGTCGTAATGACGCGTCCTCGTCGGCCTCGAGGGCACTCGCAGGGGACCACATCGAATCACGAGCTAGGGACGAGCGGATGGAATCATCCGGGTTATCGTCATCACCCGAAGGGAGAGAATGATTGTGCTCAGTCTCCGCATCGTTGAGGGAGATGGTACGTCGCTGCGACACACCAGACGAAAGCGTCCTCCTGTGGTGTTGGAGAGCCTGTCGCTGTGATGTAGCAGGCGTTACTGGTGGCCAAGGAGACGAGACTGTCCGACCACTGGGCCTTGAAGCGGACGCGGTTGGGACGCCAAGATGACTTTTGGTATTTGGGATGGTCTTCTGGGCAATGGCCAAGCTGTTTCCATCCGGGATTCTCCTTGCTCTGGCAGACCCGCCGAGTTTGCGCTGCAACCAGTTGATGATGGGTTTGCCAGAGCGATGGGGCACTTTCTTGGCATACAACTGCTCCGACGCTGGCGTCTGTTTCGTTGGGGGTGGGGCCCTACGAGCGACGGGCTGTGGGGATTCCTGCCTTGCGGTATTCACTGACTTGGGATGAGGCGTCTGCGAGGGAGGGCTTGGAGTGGCCACCGTTGGTGGGGGCATGTGCGACTGAAATCCGTGGTTCCGAGTGATGCCCGCTAGACGCTACTCTGAAGATGGAGGAGGGAAGCGGAGGATATCGAGTAAATGACCACAAGTCCCGGATGCAGTCACTAGTCACGATATCGCATTGTGTTACATTATTACTACATTCACCATTCTGTTCCCTTGTTCGTCTTTGCCGGGACAATTGGGATCTTGCTCCCCTTGTATCCGAACCCATCTAGCCACGGCCATACTGTAGTTCTGCGCTCCTCGAAACGGGCAATCGCATTCTCTTTCTCCAATGTCAGTGCGATGTCATCCAGGCCATTCAACAGGCGGTGGCGCCGGAATGGATCCACCGTGAAGTGAATCACTGGCTTGCCATTCCCCCGTCGCACTTCCTGTTTGTCAAGGTCCACCTCGAACTCCACACCTTCCTCTGCGTCCGCGGCAAGTTCCTTGCACTCCGTTTGAGAAAGTGGTAAAGGGAGCATGCCATTTTGCATGGCGTTGTTCCGGAAAATCTCGCCAAAGCTTGGGGCAATGACACAACGAATCCCGAAGTCGTTCCTGCGAATTGTAATGGTCAGCTTCGCGAACCAGATCAAACTCAAAGAGGAAGACACACAAGCTCCATGCAGCATGCTCCCGGGAGCTGCCACAACCAAAGTTTGGCTCGCTGACGACAAGGATTTTCGCCTGGTCATACGGAGCACGATTCAGGATGAAGTCCGTTTTCTCCCCCGTCTTGAGATCGAAGCGAAGGGCGTAGAACAACGCATAGGACAGACCAGTACGTTTCAAAGTTTTGAGAAACTGTTTAGGAATGATCATATCGGTGTCGACGTTAGCCATGTGCAAGGGCGCTGCGACTCCTTGGACAACAACAAACTTCGGAACCCCAGAGCTTGAAGACGGAGGACGTTCTTCGTGGGATGTGCCAGACGCGTGCGTAAGAGGTAGTGGCTCGGGAGGCGGGAGCACAGGGTCCGTCAAGAACTCGTGTGGCCTCGATTGCTTTAACTTTGGCGCTTCAGCGATACTCGAACCCAGCAATTTCCGAACGTCAGTAAGTTTGCCCGTAATGGCTGCTGCCGCTGCCATAGCAGGACTGACGAGATGAGTCCGCCCTCCAGCGCCTTGACGACCTTCGAAGTTACGATTACTAGTACTGGCACAGCGCTCACCACGGGCTAGTTGGTCTGGATTCATCCCCAAGCACATAGAGCATCCAGCTTCCCGCCAGTCGAAACCAGCCCGCTTGAAGATGGTATCCAATCCCTCTGCCTCTGCATGCTGTTTAACCACCCCAGAACCAGGAACAATCATAGCGTAGACGTTCGGTGATACCTTGGCTCCTGGGCCGGCAGCCAAGACGACTCGCGCAGCTGAGCGAAGGTCTTCAACACGACTGTTGGTGCAAGAACCGATGAATACTTTGTCCAGCGCAATGTCCTCCATCCGGGTGTCTGCTTGCAGACCCATGTAGGCGAGCGCTCGCTCTGCAGCAGCTCGCTTGCCAGGGTCTGTAATTGCTACAGGATCTGGAACAGTTCCAGTGATGGCAACTACATCTTGAGGAGATGTACCCCACGTTACAGTGGGGGGAATATCGGCTGCATTAATCTTCATCTCTTTATCGAATTTTGCATCCTCGTCGGTCTTCAGGGTACGCCAGTAGGCAACGGCACGATCCCATGCTTCGCCTTTTGGAGCCAAGGGACGATCACGGAGGTATTCAAAGGTAACGTCATCCGGGGCAACCATTCCAGCTCGGGCACCGGCTTCGATACTCATGTTGCAGACACTCATGCGAGCCTCCACGCTAAAGCCACGGAAGACAGATCCAGCATATTCGATGACGTGCCCTGTGCCTCCAGCGGTACCGATGATTCCGATGATATGGAGGATGACATCCTTCGAGGTCACGCCTTCAGCGAGTTCACCATCCACGGTGATACGCATGTTCTTCCCCTTTCGTTGCAACAAACTCTGTGTCGCAAGCACATGCTCGACCTCGGACGTTCCAATACCGAACGCCAAGGATCCAAATGCACCATGAGCTGTGAAGAGCAAGTATGAGAGACTGTAAATATATGGTATAAGGGGCATACTGGAAGTGTGTGAATCACCACAGACACATGTTATGCCGGGGAGCTGTAAGGAGTTGGTACCGTATCATCAAAGTACATACTGAGAACGCACCGTAAAGCCTTGTTCAGGCCCAATGACGTGTACGATGCCTGTAGTTCTGTAAGTAACAGTTGACAGAAAAATAGAACTGCATACCCTGACGACGGTCAGCCAGACCAAAATAAGTGAGTCCAAAGGCTTTCACGTTCTCTTCAATGGCCAAACATTGCGCGCGAGAATCGGGTTCTGCTACGAACGTATCGACAGACTTGTAGTTTTTGCGGGTGATCGTACTTGCATCGGAAGCTGATTCTGCGCCGATTTTGTGCGATAATGTAAGTCACTCACGGAATGTTATGATCGACAGTTGCCAAGGTACAATCTGGCCGACGAACGCCCCGGCCGGCCGTGCGCCTACCCGCAATGAGCAAACATGGTGGGGTAAGAGAAAGTTTACAACGTACAATCCTTCGAATGCCTGAGGGCTTGTGACTTCGTGAACGAGGTGGCTGCAAAACAGGCTCGTCATCGAGTAAGTTTGCGGAACAGATCACCATACCGGTCAATGTAGATAAGGGCTAATCCATCCTCCATGACATCGCTGGAGTCAAGTGAGTTCGACGTCAACACGAGTGATCGTTACTCACACGACGTGGTCATCCCAGATTTTATCGTACAGAGTACGAGGCCCAGTGACGGGAGCTGGCATGGCTGTGGTAGATCGGTGTAACGATGTGGGGTGCTACTCGGATGCCGTTCGGGTGAGGGCTGTAATCTATATGCGATTGATTTCGGCCGAAGCCAGCACCTCGGCCGATGAACACGTTAGGTAGCTGTATGAAATTTTTATCCGTCACTGAGCTCAGATAGTACAACCATGGCTTACCAGACAAAATATTATCAGTAGTCCAACTTGATCAGAAGGTACACTAGTACTAGCAGACGCTTGACTTGACTTGCACAGATGGACATTATGTAACATCTCTCGGAGGATGCCGCGCTCTAACTGCATAGTTTTTCAGCCACATCTACTCTCGAGACAAGAGTGCCACCTTCAGTCGACGTCATGGCCAAGTCCAAGAAGTGCGTTGTACAATTGTGCTGGCGCTCTATGTTGACCTATATCCAGCCATACCAACCATAACCAGAACCGCAAGGCCCACCGCAATGGCATCAAGCGGCCAAAGACCAACCGGACACGTTCGTCGAAGGGGGTGTGTACTCTCCTTACTATCTTCTTGTTATTACGGATGTTGAAGCTTACTCTACGCAGGTTGATCCAAAGGTGTGCTGGCTTCGCCGCTCACTACTTCTAACCATGATCCTCATCTATCATATAGTTTCGCAAGAATGCTCTATACGCACTTAACGGATCTGTACGTCCATTCCCTTCCAATTTTAACTCGTATCTTACAGCCCGTCAGCGAAAAGCACACGCAGAGCAAAAAAAAAATGCAAGTTGATCATGATCTCAAAGGCCAGGTATTCTACCTATCGCAACTATGCACTATGACTCAGGTCATACAATGACATTGCATTCCACCGTCTCGTTCGTTATGATCGCGATCCTGGAGTAAGAGGGTGATCCCCTAGCTTCTCCCTCCGACTCGCTTGTAGGTTCTTTGCACTGCGTTCAAGGGCAGCTTGCAATCTCGCAGCCTAGAAAGTGGACTTGGAGTGAACGTTTATAGTTAGAAAGATCCCGATAAAGCGTACAGCTGCATCTTCCGGTCGAAGCGCTCCCTTGGCCATGTTGTGTTTGCCATATTTCAGTTTCTTGACTCGCGTTGTTTGCGTTATCTTCCCTGTCGCGCCTTCCTCGAGTAGAGCCTCGCATTCCGCCTCACTCGCGACATAACCTTGTAATAGTGAAAAGAACTTGTGACGGAGGACGATTTTGACCTTTTCGAGCGCATGTGCACTATACCACCCATCTCGCTCCTAATGTGTATGAGATGAAAGTGTGGTGGGTTATACTGTGGTACCCACATCGCATGTCTCACGCAGATCCTCTTCATTCTCAATCATACCCTTCAACATAGGGTCATGTATGTCACAGAGCTGGAAGGCTGCTGTTTCTTTGGTGAGTGTGACACCATCAAATATGTGCGACTTGCTGGAAACGAAAAGAAGGAACATTATGAATCGCCCAAGTAAAGGGAAACTGTTAGTCACCGTCGCTCATTATCCATTGTTTCCTCTTGTTCAACAGACCTTGCAATGTATGTGGCCGCTGATCTCCCTTCTTGTCTCCGGGAGACGATGGAGACCCTTGACATTGGGTGATTTGCATTACGGAAATAAATACGCTGATAGCTGTCAGATTTGTGAGATCGCTAAACGTTGCCACTCCATTATACATACTTACAATCGAGCCTCTGGATGCTTTCTTGGGTCATATCTGAGACGGATGAGAGTATCCCGCCAAGGCCCATCTTGAAACGTATAACAAACAAGTGGAAGCAAAACCTTTGAACTGTGGAGTGTGAGAAGAAGCAGCGAACGAAGCAGAGAAATACACCTTACTTGTGTATCTCTCTAACTTCTGCGGCACTAAACTGACTATACAGTGCAGCACGTGTCCAAATTGGGCGCTCTTGTACCATCTAATAGCCATTCGTCACGACGTCAAAGGAATACGACGAATTTACGCAACCTGCGTGACACGCTCTAAGAGTTCTGGTTTGACTTGGTTTTGGGCTTGTTGCACAGCAGGAATTGGGGTTTCTGGGATCTAAGGAGTCTTAGGTGAAAGTAAAGTTTACTAAGCCAGAGAAACCACCAACATTAAGGTCCCCAAACGTCAGCGTTGCGGGGCCATATCCCTTCCAACGACCCTTGTTAATGAGCCGCTTGCGCTCCTCACCGGTTTCTTCGTTAACGACAGTGGCGACCATTGACGCAGGGTTTGATTTGAAGCTACCTATCGTCAACGCCATGAAGTGAAACGGGGATCAAGTAGCTTACTTGTAGTTCTGAGGAATGCCCTGACGACTAAATATTGGCGGGGGAAAGAGCCTTAAATTACTTTGTGTAGCCAATGGTTCGTCTTGACTTAGGAGACCGGGATCGATGTTAGGATCCGTGCCTGCGCGAGAGGAGAGGACATAATCTTCCTTCTCCTCAGGGATGGCGTACTGCCTGATGGCATCGACTGCCAGCACATCAAGACAATTCGTTTAGGCATTCTGTTTGATCTTACCGTCCATTCTATCCATCGCTAGCCGCAACTGTGCGATAGGGTCTGACATCTCGGGCTGGAATTGATAATCTGCCATTGCTACCTTGGTCGTGAACATCGACAGCGCAACAGCAATAGCTAGACTCACTGCGAAATCGAGCAGTCTTCAAAATGACGCCCAACGGTTCCGCAATGTAATCTCCAATAATACCATCGTCTGCACCACGGCGCTTTCTTTTCGTCACCTTGATCAGGATATTGCTCGTTCCAACAATATCTCCTGGTATTGGATGCGCATAAGGGTTTCCATAGCGCAAGTTTAGCTCGAGTAGAGTTTCGTTCCTTGCGGCGGTACGCTTAAACGCACACTCGAGCTTGGACGTGCCTCCTAGGTTGCGAACTGCCAAAGGGACAGACGAGTGCTCCACATAGCCAGGATATTCGACTGAATAGTAGTGGGTGGCAGGAAGTGGACGCTCTAATGCTTCGGTTGGCGAAGACGAGAGTTGTAAGTCGGTGTCCATCTCACTGATGCGTGACGTCGTTCATACGGTAACGTTAAACTACGCTAAATACGAGTGTCGATCTACATAGCCAAAAGTTATTAATCTATGGCAGCCTCGTCCAAGGCTGGTTAATTTCCACCCATCTTTTTCTGTAGATTCTTCCACGCGCTCACGAGTTCCTGCAAATGGGGCATGAAAACAGAGTGTATTGGCCGCATCTTTCCAACTTACTTGGTCGCCCATATCAACACCGGCCTTCTCGAGCTCTTCCTTGAGTTTCTTACCTGCCTTGCGAAACTCTGCATCGGATAGGAGCCGAAACAGTTGCATCGTCGTTGGGCCCGTGGTTGGATCAATTCCTGTAAGATTTCTTGCAGTGAGCACGACAGGGAGATGGCACCAAATGTGTTACCTTTCTCTTGCATGACCCGTTGGATCTCGTCTAGGGCCTTCACTGCCTCCGGATTATTCAACAACTTTCGAATGGCGGGAAGGTTTGCCACCTCATCGAAGCTGCCCAGGCTCGCACCAAGCTCTGAGGGTCTTTTTATTCTTGCGTGTGCTTGAGGTGTGGGTGAAAACGAGCGCTGCCATTGAATTGCGGGGTGTGACGCTGGCCGTCGTGCTGGCTGTCGTGCGAGCAGTGCAATGCGCCTGATTGTGTTCATCTGAGTTCACGCGTGAGGTCGGAGTACACAAAACGCGTGAACACAGACCTTATGGATTACGACTATTTCTCGATAGAATCAATCCTTGCAGAAAATCAGGTGTGTGCTTTGTCGACTATCTTGACTGCTGCTGCACATAATCATGCAGAAAATACAATGCACCTTCAAAATTGACGTTCCCCGTATGGGCCATCTTGGCGGAGGTTCCGATAAGGATGTGTGTTCTCGGTCAACTATCCAGGCATCATCACACTCAGAGAATCGATAGATCAAGGCTTTGACGAAAATTCCACTGCCAATGTGGTTGGCATATATCTTTCTCTACTCGTGGGTGTCTATCTATGTCGTGTAGCACACATTCACTCCTCGACAGTGACTGGGCTGATGTGACCACACCTATACCCTTTGGAGCCCGAGTTAGGAATGCGCTGAGGGCAGAGCCTCGGAGTGTTAAGCTCTCTTCACTTGTTGGAGCGGGTGGGCTCTGGTATGGCTTTGGGAAGATGATCATGGACATGTAAACAAACCATGATCGATGTCCGACCACCATGTTAACTTGAATTTCTAGATTATCAGAAGAACAAAGTCTCGCCTTAGAGGCGGTTCTGACGCAGGTGCGTAGTTGTCTGTGGCGATCTCTTGGCCGAAACGACGATTCTTGACAGACATTCCGTGGGCGTCTGACGGAAGTGATTGACCAGGCACAACACTTTGCAGCCCTGGGTCCTGCAGGGGGTGGAGGAGCTAGTAGTGATGCAACGCAATCATTTAGAGAAGGTCTAGATGTGACAGAGAGAGAACGTGAGGTGCAGCATCTCAATCCGCGCTACGCAGCATTAACGTATCCATAGTTTTCCTGTTGGCACAGGAAAGCGTCCGACAAACAAAGCGTTGGTATGAGGGGGGTGACAAGGCACGTCGGTGAAAGACCTGTGTTTACAAAATGAAGAGTCTCTTGTCATTGATCCTTTTTCTGCGCGACCTCATCTTGGGGAGCCAACGATATCAGCTCTTGCACAAACCTGCAGCATGATAAGCATCGCCTGGGCGAAGATGAGTCGCAAATGTACCATTTGATGCTTGCCCAAAGAGCAACCTCGATTCCCATCAGAATGAAGAAGTGGATGTTTCCATTTGTGACGTAGGCGGACCAGGCAAAGACCCAAAAGAGACCGGCAAAGGCACAGTCAACCGCCAGCAAAAACGAGGGATGTAAGGAAGAGCCTGGCTTGAGAATGAAGGAGAAGAATCCCGCTTCAGATGGCATGTCAAGACAAAGAGACTAGATTAGGTGCCAAATGACTACAAACATCAAGTAACAGTACTATGACGCCATGCAAAAACAGGTTCCGACTCAGGTTGTTCTTGTACTGCAACGCAACACTAAGCCAAAAATCTACGAGACAAATCCAAGCATTTCACTGACATTGGAATGTGCCCAACAATTCGAAATACTTTTCGGCGAAAAAGAGGACAGACTCGGGTTTGGGGCCATCCTCGGAATCGTCACCCTCATTGAAGGTGCTCGCTTGCGGTGTCCGAAGGACGGGAAGCTTGAGGTGGTCTAGCCGAGTGTCCAAAACTACGAGACTCGCGGACGACGAGCTGCGCCTGTAGGTCTAGTGTGTGGGAAGGAAAGAAAGAACCTACGAAGATTGCGCAGAGAGATATTCGATCGTTGAAAGTGCATGGGTGATCAGCGAGAGATAGGAAGATACCGTGTGTCTTGTAGGTATGTGAACAGGTTGGGATCACTAAACGCGTCAACTTACTTTTCTCGCTCGCGCAGGAAATACATGGATGGTTCGTGCAATACAAGCAGAGTAGGGGCACGCTCGAGCGTTACTCTTGGAGCGATCGGAACAGACGGGGAGGAAAGGTCGTGTATGCGAAGCGTGGCAAGGGCCGCAACGAGGCGTGTGGGGGTTGGTGGATAGCTGGAGCACAAGGGTCACTTGAACGGTGCTACGTGGTGAAGTGAATCGGCCCACAAGACAGTGACCTTAGAGCTCGTGCCTGCCACTGCACCTGTTCCAGAGTGCGCGTTGAGCCATGGGTCGTTGTGGTTCTGGAGACTCTGCAGGAGAGAGTCGCGAGACGGGGAGAAGAGTATGGCGTGCTCCGATGGTGGTATGGAAAGACAGAGATGGATGGGTACCGAGGGTCGGTAGGGGCCATGCACGAGCAGAGACTTGAACTGGGGCAGGGACGGTGCTGGCTTGGGCAAGAGACGCATGTCATCCTGTGGTACTGCCTCGAGTGCGATATAAACCCATTTCTTCTTCTCTTTCAACCAGCCATGTCTGCCCTTTCTACAGTCTCGTATGTCACCGCGCTCGTGCTCGACTCTGCCCAGGTGACCGCCCAGTTTACCCCTGTCCCTTGGCTTGCCCCAGCCATCGGTCTTGTCAATACCCTCATATCCATGATCAGGCAAGCCCATGCGAACAAGTAAGGTCTCCCACAATCTTTACTCGCGATCCCTCACCGTCCTCTAGAAACGCATTGCGGCAGCTTCAGGATCGCTGTATCAGCTTCCTAGTTGTCGTCCAGAAAAAAGGCGAAGAGCTTACCCCCGCAGAACAGCAGAGATTAGTAACTGGCGTCCAGAGGTATCTTCTTTATATCTGTTACGTCCATCCGTTCTCATGAATTCTCTAGTGCACTCAACAATATCATCAGCCGTATAGACAGATGGTACTCAAAAGGCGCATTCGAGCTTTTCATCAAGCAGGCCGATCTAGCAAATGCCATCCAAGATTGTCATATGGAAATCAACGATAGTCTGGCAAAACTACAAGTGCATGCAGAAGCATCTGTATTTTCCCTGGCTGATCTCCCCTCCCTAGCTCACTGCAGCCCTCGATACCGTGGCTTGGCAGTCCGAGTTCATGGCGAGTAACGAGCGCGATCAGGCCGAGATTGTGCAGTATCTCTCTGATATCAAGAATTCCCAATCGATCATTGCGATGACACAGAATCAACAAAGCGCTGACATAAAGGCTATCATGGCACTAATGCAACAGGTGCGTAGTGTGTCGATCTCCTGTGTCGTCCCCACCCGCTGACCTATTCACAGAATCTCTCCATCACTCCTAATCACGATACCCAGGGATTGGGGTCCAATTTGTATCGCGTACAAAAGTCTACTGGAAAACTTCTTGCAAACATGCACTTGCAACGAGGGGAAGTACGGCGACATGGCCAATACCCAGTTAGTGGGACAGGTTCTATGGATATCTGGGAAGGCATATACCTGAATGAAGAAAAAGTGGCTATCAAGATCTTGCGTGCCGTTCATTCTAATCCTAAAAGCCTAGAGGTATACTACCAAACTAACTACTGTTCATCGCATCTGCTAAGTTCCTCACAGCGATTTAGACGCGAAGTCAACATCTGGAATAAAGTATGGGAAAATGATCAAGGACGCCGCATTCTCCCGCTCTATGGTTTTTGCCAGGATGATGGCCCATTCCCGTGCGTTCCTTTTGCCGGTGTACCAGTTTCATCTAACCACCTCCATAGCTATGTCGTCAGTCCGTGGCACCCGAACGGAACTGCTGACAAGTATGCTGCCCGTTTTCCGGACGTCGACCACCTGGCATTGGTTAGTTTTGTGGATCAAATTGACATTGCCCCGATTCATATAATTCCGCAGATTCGGGGCATCAATGCAGGCGTTCATGTCTTGCACACTATGAGCCCACCCATCGTGCACGGGGACTTGAAAGGGGTACATACTACCAACACTCTGACGTGTTTTACACCTAACATTGACCTTGCAAGGCTAACATCATGATCGATGCCGTTGGGAATCCACTTCTTGCAGACTTCGGTTTCTCGAGAGTAAGTTCCCGAAATTCCAATGCTCTGACTCGTGGCCTGATGTGCCCATCAGGTTGTGGAAGAGATAACCGGAGTACCATTCACCCAGTCTGCTGGGTGAGTTCAGCCCTCCGAGGTTTTCGCTTGTCAGAATGCCGATGCCTGTTAATTTAGAGTCTCGAACTCTCAAAGATGGTTGGCACCTGAGCTCTGCTTCGACAAGGGCAGGCTTACTATGGCTGCCGACGTTTACGCGCTTGGAATGACAATGTTGGAGGTATATTTGTCTTTTGATTTCGTGTCAAGCTCGTACATATTGCCTAGTTGATGACGCATGCGATGCCTTGGACGACCGTGAGACACACCACACAAGTTATCATCAAGGTGGCCGCAGGCGAAAAACCTCCTCGGCCTCGTAGCGATGCCACCATTGCCAGAGGACTGGATGATCACCTTTGGGGAGTCATGCAAAAATGCTGGGATGAAGCAGAGATTAGGCCCACTATCTCCCAGGTCATACAGATCCTTTAAGTCCCTGCATTATGTAATCTATACCAACCCAAAAATTGGCTGTCAATAAGTCCTCTCAAAGTTGCGACTACTTTGAAAGTCACTATTATGTAATATAAAGTCTACCTACCAGTTTGAGCTCCGAAAGTTGTTACGAGCATTAGCGAAAGAATGTGCGTGTGAA